>JAODAH020022356.1:0-197168 GCA_027574865.2 Coproporus ventriculus
AAAAAAAAATAAAACTTTTTAATAAACAAAAATTAAATTAAAAATAATATTGTTGGGGTTGGGTGGGAGGGGGGGGGGGTGGGGGGGGGGGGGGGGGGGGGGGGGGGGGGGGTTGAATGAAAATTACTACGATCAATAATCTTGAAACCTTATCTTCACATTAATTCATTGGATGGGTGTATTGTTAGTTATTTTTTTAAGTATAATCAGTGGAGGAGAAGTCATTAATTAACGTTCTGCGTCAATCACATGTCAATGTGTGTATGGGCTTTTAGAAGGGAAGGTTGAGCACAGGGGAATATTGTTTTCACGATGTAATTGCAAATGTATTAAATTTAGGGTTCGTAAGGGTGTATACTCCCACCTTAATCAGAACTATTATATTCCCAGCTTGTAAGCTTTAATCAAATTACAACCCAATTCCCTTTTTTTTTGGGATTTCATTTCTGGATTAACCAAATTATTAATATTCATTTAACATCTGGTTTGTTCTGCTAATTTGACAATTGCTGGTTGAATTAAAAGAAGATACGCACGGGGCGCGTTGGAATAGCTATCCTTCTTTTTTTTTTGTATAATTATAATATTTAAATGAAGCCTTCGAGGAAAATCAATATCGGGATTCATTTGGAAAAGCTCACCGAATTAACTGTCCCATTGTTAAACTGTGAGAATGCAGTGTACTAATATATTAATTAAATCAAACGCTTAATAGCCCGAATACTTAATTACAAGGAAAATAATCAATTGCATAGTGGTGGCGAGGTTAAATTGGGATTGTACCCCTTTTCGCTGGTATGCACTTTATCTCTGTTTCACACTCATCTAATAACCTTCTAAATATGCATCATTCACTACAGTGATTCTCAAACATTAAACTTTAACAGAAACATCAATTTTCATTTATTCAAGTAATTCAATTTTAATTCAGAAAATAATCTTCCCAAACGTCAATTCATTTAAGTTTTTTGATATTTTTTGTGATAAAATATTCTATCTGTAATGCTATTCATCCCCGAAACTTTGGATTTTAAAACTTTTTAAACAAAAAATTATTTCGAGGCTACATTTATATTACAGAATAATTTAAAACAATTTTTAATAAACCAACAAAAAAGCCCTTGAATTAGAAATTTTTAACATTTTTTTTGTTATCATTAAATTTTTGTTTGTTGTGCTATAGTAATGCAGAAGCACCACAATTTGAGAACTTCTGAGTTTCTCGGCTTTATCTCTTCAAATAATATTTAATAGAAATGGCTAGAATTCTTCGTCATAATAATTATTACAATAACGTGCTTCCAACCGTCTTGCTTAATAGTGCTTAGACAAACCCTCCCAAATCTAATTACTTGTATACTGTGAAATTCTAACAGCCCAACTTTCAGTATAACTGTGCATGTGCTGCGTACACAAGTCTCATCAACTTTGTGTTTTCCTTCGATTGGTTTTAGTAAATACATAAATAGCGAGATATCTAAGTAAACATTTTTATCCAGAAATAAATACTTCCTTTCCCTAGAACACATAAAATATATCATTTTGATTTATATCGAATCTGCAAGGCACATATGTTAGCCTCATACGTTTTCATTTTAATATAAAAAGTTTGTCTTGAATTTTAATAGATTTATATTCAACTTGAAAATGTACAGCGAAACAACCTAATGACACATTATACATAAATAAACAGCAAATTATATAACCGTATACCATTTTAAATTTACTCTGAAAACATTTTCTCGGACAAAAAAAAGGTTTTCAAAAGTAATATGGGTGTGAATAATTTCATATCTTGATCAGGCACAAAACTTAACTTTATTTTATTACATTATTCCCTTTAGTTTTCAAAACATATGTATTTTTTAAATAAAAAGAGATATCAGAAAATGAAAATTTTCACAAAATTATGTAAACATATTTAACAATGTCGCTCATATTATAACTTACGTTTTCATTGCATGTTATATTTTATTTAACATTGAAAATCCGTGCTTTTTACCAAATGACTGTTACATTATAAATTAGATTGTGAAAGTTTGTTTTTGAAGAAAAGAATAAACCAAATACAAACGTGTATAATTTCATGTACGCAATTCAGATGATAGAGGGTGACAACTCGTCGCTTTTGTTGCCGATTCAGGAGTTTGAAACAATTAGTAGCAGTCTAACAAGTCTTTGCCTCATTTGAAGATATCTCTCATTCATTTCATTTCTTACATTTAATCCGCTATAAGAATTGTAATAATAATTTTACTAGGTATATAAAATTTTTAATTTAGTTTTAATTTTACCTTTTTTTTTGAAAATATCATGGCGTTGTTGTATGTGAATTTTCGAATATTTATTAAATGAAAAGTTTCCTTAAGAGAATTGATATTCCCGAATCGTGTAGCAATTTAAAGTTTTTTCTCGTGTTTGTGTTGTTTTTCCTAGTTTGTTAGTTAATTTAAACAATCGATAAATCAGGTTTTGATCATTAATCTAGGTGAATTGGGGACCCCGAAAAGTTTCACCTAATTTTTAATAAAATTTCAAACAATTTAACTTCCCCTCACGTAGAGAATTAAATCTGGAAACAATATTAAGATAATTTACTAGCACTTACATAAAATTCACACTAAGATATTTTTTATTTGTTGAGAACTGTTTATTATTGCAACATTAAGGAATAAGAGAGCAATAAAGATAGCAGTAAAATGAATTTTATAGGTTGAAAAACCTGTAATATATCGAGATTTTTTTTATTGAAAAATAGCACCAAGCTTGAATGAATGTAATAGTTCGTCACCAGAAAGGAAATTAAAATGAATAATGCGCTTGATTGAAATAACCGTTTCGGAATAATTTTGTGTTTCCCGTTTGGAAAGGACCCCATTTCCAATATTATTGGCATTTCCAGGGATTTAATATGGGATCGATCTTTAATTTTCACCCCTTTCTACATAAAGGCATTGCCATATCTCTGTAAAACCGCGAGTTTCACAACAGATGCGTCTGTTCAAATCCAGTAAATTGCTCAATTTGCAAGACGCGCTAAATCCCATCCCGTCGTTTAACTCCCGTTTTGCAATTAAGTTCTTGCATTGAATTTTAAATTTTCTGATTGAAACCCCACCGACTATAAATTATTTTCTTTTTTTTTTAGAAATTAATTAACTCTATGGTGTTTCGTATAAAAAGTGGTGGAACTAAATGGGGATCATTGTACTTTAAAAATTTGTGTGAAGTGTATTTTTAAAAATTCCTGCTAAAATCCCGGTGTTATTTTTAAATCGTAAAATATAGGGGTATACTATTCTTTTAAGAAATTTACTCGTGCTTAACTCAAAATAAAAATATCTTCAGAGTTTATTCTTAATTTCTAACAGTCGCTACATCACTTTTTGGATAACAATTATACCAATTTTTTCCCGCTTTTACTTTTAACTCATTGAATCTAAATTTGTATATATTGCAACTTCAACTGAAAAAGATTTAAAAAAATTAAAGTGAAAAATGTGAAGTAATTGTTAAAAAGTAAAATACCTTAGATTTTTTTTATATTTTTTTAAGTTCTTTTTTTTAATTTTTCCAAAAAGAAATGTACCTGTCTTCCGAAATAAGCCTTTAATGTGATTACTCATTTCTGTAACTTATACAAAGATGAAGATTAAATCCTTGTGGTTTCCATGTATAAAAAAATTAAGAGACATTTATACCGGAAATAAAATATTACGTTTGAGAGATTTAAATGAAGTACATTTCGATTTGAAATGCAAATTATGCAAATAATTAAATCTTGTCTATTTTTCTGCTTCAGGGGTAATGTTCCATGTATTTAATAAATTTTATGATCCCCATTTTCAGCAGTTGTAATGAAATTAATATGTATAATTGCTGAAATTCAGCAGCTGTTAGATTGTGCGGGAAATTTTATTAAATGAGTTATAAATAGGAAGTTTTGTTAGCAATAAAATTATTGCTAAAGGGATGATGTAACATTTGGATTGTTATTAAATGCGAATAAATATTTGTTATTCCCTTCGGAAACCCTCAAAATGTTGTTTTGAAAGATATAATCCACACATAAGGACATGGGTTTGCGAACACGCGAGGTCTCCTCTTCTCTATTCCAATAAAAATATTTGCGCCTTGTTATTTTATAGCGAAGTCGACAAAAATGACATGACATATGTTCGAAAAAACTTCTTTTTTTTATTTTATAATTTTTATGATGTGATTTTTATATCTGGTTAGTGTGGAATTATTGTGATTTTATTTTACGCAAGGTTTTAAAAATTTTACAGCACAATTTTTATGTGGAAAAAATTATCACGCAGACCCCTTCTTTCATTTTAACACATTGAGAAAATTTTTTTAATCCCTTACCCGTTTAAAAAAAGTAATAAAATAAAATACGGGGAAAAGGGTGGAATTGCAAGATCTGGACCAGCGATACTAACAAGGAACCCATTAAGAAAATGCAGATACTTAATTGCGCCCCCCAAAAGCACTTAACAAGTTGTGCTTCATTTGAGTTTACCACTTTGAGACCAACATTTGGGTCAATTGTTTGCGTAGACGCAGGGTAATATCTGTGATCCTGCAACGTGATCAGGGTAGCAAATATAAAAAAAAACGCCAATCCCCGATACGAATAAACAAACAAATTGTATTTTGTCTCCTGTTTATTTGGCTGAATGATGCTAAGTAAAATATAAACAGCTGACACATGAGTTTCCCGAAGTATTCTTTCCTTTTAGGGCGAAAGTGAACGACATAAACTAAAACACCGCCATCTCAAAGAATTATTCCACATTTTTTTATCACAAAACGAATCTTTTATGGTCCACATAAAACAATTTATTAGCTTTATACTACTATTATTTCTGCAAGAAAATGTATATATGAATATTTTTATGAAACAAATTTTATTACGTAAGAATTAATTTTTTTCTCCTTTCAACTCTTTAAATTACATTCCTCAGTTTGAATAAAATCTTATTTTATGTTCATATTTTCTCTCACATTTTTATACAATACGGAAAGACAATACTTTTAAAATTTCATTTCTGGTGTTATGCGTAAATATTATAATATAGAAATACGATCGATAAATACTCATAATATTTTCTGGTTTTATAACAATTCTACATGCACTTTCTATTCTTCTAGTGTTCTTTTGAAGCCAAAAGAAGACGATCTTTGACTTTCGCAGGTTCAATGGACAGTGAAATGTAGTTAAAATAGTAATAGGAGAAACATAGGGAGGCCGAGGAAAACAGAGACTGAAGTGAAAAGGTACCAAAAAGAACACTAAAAATACCTAAGCAACTCAAAGTACAAGATTTGTAGTTGTGGTTGAAGTTGAAGAAAATGTGTAAGATTTTTAAATTAAAAATATAACCTGTAGTCAAGAAATGAAAGCAATTTTTATATTACACCTGAATAAAAATGTTACGAATCAAATAGGTAAGCAAAAGAGCTATTTTCTACATGAAAAGATTAATGTAACGAAAGAAAATTTTAACGCGGTAAGGCAGGAGATTAATGAAAAGAATAAAGAAGGGTTTATCTTGAACCCTTTTTAAACTAGTTACATGATTAGTTATTTGTGTACCTACTCCATTTGTTCTGTAGCTTATTGATCGTCACAAAGTGAAGTTAATTTGTAGTTTCTAAACATTCCCCCTTTTTCCTGGATAAATGAATCTTCGTTGGCGAAAATTTGGATAGAATTCAAACGAATCGCTAAAGATACCCCTCGACAATCACGTCGCGCTTAAACATTGAATGATTGGAGGATGAGTGTAACCAGAAAACCAACGTAAAAAGTTGGGATAAAGAAGTGGATTTAAGGAGTGATCAAATTTAAAACGCGAAACTATTTGTGGAATGCAAGGGAAAATAAAGCAAGTCATTTAAAGCCACATTTGTAATTATTTTCTGCGGAGATATTTTGAACAAGTGACAAGTACAATATACTCATTCGTTGAAGGAGTTATAAAAATACTTGTCTGTAAACAGTTGTATCATTTGTCACAGTAATTTTACAAGATTTAAATTCCCAACAAGACGAATATTATTCTTAAAGTGTTGACAGGGCACTGACTTATTTTTTCTATTTAAACAGTCTGGACACGATGTAATTCGGTGTTATGACGACTGGAAAATGACGGATAGAGAAAGATACCTTTTAGACAAACGTGAAAATCAATTATTCATTTTAACGACAGCGAACATGACTTTTTTTATTCTAAATATATCTAGCAAAAATGTTAAATTTAGTAGAAGCGAGGAATATTTCATTTATAAATTTTAAAGCCTTGTTTGGGGAGGGTGATAAATTAGGTTCGAGCTTTCATGTATAAAAATAAATTACCAAAGTTTTTCGCTTGATAATAAAAGTAATATTGAAAAACTATATTTTATTTTTATGTCCCAATTTAAGAATATTCGTCTTATGTGAATTGAAACATGTAAAACTTGAGAATTATGAATATAAAATGAATACGCCCCTTCTATTTCAATATTGCCTCAAACATTTGTTCGATAGTTTTCCACCAACAATAATTTTAAAAAACTAGATAAGTACAAACAGATATTTTTATTCATGCTTGCAAAATGTTTAGATTTAGTTTCCAAATTTTTGAAAGAAAAAGAAAATCTTTTGAAAAATATGATTCTTTTGGGAAAGCTTATTAATATTCTAAATATGTAGGACAAGAATCATTTAAAATTACAAAAGAAAAGTCAGTGAGAGAAGTAAGGATTAAAAAAAATATACAAAAAATCTGGAGAAAAATAGAAAATTTAAAAATCTATTTAGTTATACAAGGATAGCATCATTAGCATTAAATTATCCGTACCATCTTATATGCTTTCTGATCTTCCCGATTTTATGCATTCTACTTGATATAATAATAATAATAAATTTTCCATAAAAAAATAATATCTTTTCTTAAAAATTTGAAAGGAACGTAGATGGGAAAAATGTATATATAAAACTTAATTTAGATTAAAATCGTTGTTTTTATTCAAATCTTGCGCGTTCTATGGAATTTTTGTAATTCTCGAATTGTAATTAGAGCAACAATAAGTTTGAAATTGTACGGGGCGAAAACTTTCTTATATGAAAAGCGTTCGTCCATTTTAAGTATTATTACAGCAATGCACGATGATAATAAAAGTGCAATAAATTTTTAGGTTGTAATTGGTATAATAAATTTCAGGGGAGTGGAATACTTAGTTTGAAATGATTTACGTTTGTGAGTAATTATGTGTTACATTTTGAATATAACGCGCGATAGAAAAATCGTGGAGGAGGACAAAATTTTATTAAGAGGGTTGGGAATAGTTTATGTGGTGGATCGGAATTGCTACAAAAGCAATTACAAGCAACTGTATCCATCTTATTTTCGGTAACATTATGCGACATGTTAATTATACTGAAATGTCTCTATTCTCGGACCGTGTCTTGATGAATGCGACCTCTAAACTAATACGACACTTTTTTAAACAACACCCCTTACATTCTCATCTTATATATAAACCGCTTAAAAAAAATTGAGCGAAACGCTTTACAAATTTAATACCTGATTCTTGACTTTTACTACCTTCTCATTAAATCGTAGCGCAAACTTTGGTAATTACTTTTTATATCTTTTTACAAGAAAAAAACTTATGGTAACTTTCCTCATACTCAAATTACTTGGTAAATCGTTCTATATAAATGCCCATTGGTGCAACAGTAAGTTCTTGTCATATCCTCCCTCGAACAAATTTATTTTCTAGTTATAAAATTGCTTTCCATATTTTTATAGTCCTTCGCTTTTTGTGTTTTAATTAAATTTTTTTAATTTATCGCATTTTCATTTTAATAAATGTTTCGGTTAGTTTTACTGCTTTTTACTTTAGGAATGTTATAGTGTAATCAAATTAACTTTTAGCAGGGATATTAAAGATTAGATTGTACATAAAATTTTATGTCTTATTCATATAACAAGTAATTAGCAATTTTCAGCAAATTCAGAAAAAATATAAAAGAAAGGAATTTAAAATATGAAATACCTATTTAAGGATCAAAATAGAATTTGAGATTGTATTTTCAGAATGATCGAAATGGTGGTGGTAATTGTAATGGTCCATCCACCAATTCGTTAATCTTTATGTTGTTGTTCTAATTTTACTGTTTGATATCCTTTTGGAAATGAATGTGCCAATTTAAATTTCTATTTTTATGAATGTAGAATAACGTACTTATTGTGTTATTAATTACAAATATTTTCTTTAAAAAAAGGATAAGGTATTTGTCGCAAATGATTAAGTTTAATCCAGTTTTATCAATTAGGTGATAAATGAAAGTAGCAACTGTACAAAATCAATATCGGATTCACTCCCGACGGGTTTGATGGGATTTAGAAGTTAGTGTGTAATAGTACTTCGGGATTAAATATTTTTATGTTATCTCAAACAAATTTGTAGGTGAGCTTGGCCCAGTTTAATCATTTAACCTGAAAATTTCATTAGTGCCGATTAAATTGAATCAGGAGATCTTTCGCTCCAGGATAATAAAGTAAAATAATTATCTTTTAAAATATCATTATTTAATTTTCGTTTGTTTATTGATGTATGAAAATCACATAACAAAGACAATGGTCATGTAAACTAGCCTTCAAAACAGTTGATGAAAGTTAATGTGAATCCCAATTGAATAATTGTCAATGCGGATTTCAAAAGCAGATGAATTTCATATTCAGCAAATATTTTATCAGCTGTCTAACCATCAAAATGAAATATAAAAAGCGAACTATGGCCGGTTTGTTTACTATTCTTACTCGTTTAATTGATATTTTTAAATTCCATTTATTATATGATACGGTGGAAGCACATTGCATCAAAAATCAAACGATCTATCAAAGAATCAAAGACGTTATTAAATTCAAAAACAAACCTATGTGTTTTATTTTCACATATCTGTGTTATATGAAATGATCAAATAAAAATCTTTCAATGAAATTTAAATGGCATTCATATTTTATATTTGCAAGACCCTATTTTTCCGGTTTATTGTTTTTTTAATAAAAAAATAAAAATCCGTACCTTATTAATTTGAAATTGGCGGGTTTCTACTGATCGTATATCATCATGCCGACATGGTTTGATTTATGTTTGGAAATATTTTGATTTATGTAGTGCATTTTCAAAAATTATTTGATACCAGTTAATTTTATTTCACCGATGCATTTCATTTGATTTTGAATTTAGTTTTTTATCCAAACATAGTGATAAATAAACAAATGATATGTGGAGAAATTCTGAAAATTCACATCATATTCTAATTTTCTAGCTAATTTTTAATTAAACTGCTGTTCTTTTAGAAATAGTGTTAAATTATATATAAATGAACGAATTTCAAAATTTGTAGTCCAAATTGTAGTGCTTTAAATTTATTTCATATCAATATAGTAGTATGGTGGTACTAACACGTTGCATGATATTACAAAAATATAATGAGAGTTTTCAGGTCGCATCTGTGACTTTATTTGTGTTACCTGAACGAAAGAAATTTATGTTATCAATTAAGTTTTCTTCGGTAATATTTGGTGGTACAATTACATCCCCATGATATTAAAAGTTAAATTTTACTACTGGAAAGAGAGCTTGCAACATGTTGCAGTAATGTTCTATTCAAAATTTTGTATAAATTCTGGTTAATGCAAGGGACGCTATCCTAACGGATGCGTTTATAACACGCTCAAAAACAAATTTTCCGGAAATTTAATGTAACAATGCTTTAAAACTCTTGTCAATTGCTGACAGTGCGCGTTTAATGCCAAACATGGGGGTTCGAATGGACTTTTGAATTATTGTAATAATTGGTTTACAGCCTGTGACAGCTGGTTATTATAGTCACCTTAAATATTTTACCACGGTATTAATATTTTACGGCACAATATTCAATCATCATTAATCAAAAATCTTCCAAATAAATAAACGAATTTCAAATTCAACACACAATGAATATTTAAACAGCCAATTCAATTATTTTTTTAAATTCATGTTGAGGCAAATCTGTGATTCGATTAATTAGAAATGGAACGCGATTTAATTTTTATTCATGTATTCAACACAATAAAACAACGAATGAATATCTAGATAAAAGTACATAATGTTTTCATTCAATAACATAATAAACAAGTAATTGAAATGAATAAGAAATTAGAAAAAAATATATTTAATAGATTCTTTTTGAAAAAATAGTTCTTCTATTAAAAATAAAATTGTTAGTCTGCATTTTACAATAAACGTATTTTATATCTTCAAAATTCATTTCGGAATTGTTTGAATTTGTCTACAAAAATAAAAAAGAAATTATTTGAATCAAACTAATTTATTGAATATTGTGTTGGCATGTTTTTTGCAATTTTTCTATTTATAAATATTTTAGGAAAAATATTACCATTACAATTAAGAAGCTTTTAGATGAGAAATGATTTAATAGAATGCTGGGTTTTCTATTATTGAGGGAGATAATTATATATCATCTAGTGTAACGTTAAGATTCTTGTAAAAACTCCGTTAAATATAAATAAACCGTGTAGAGAAGCTATAAAAGAGTGAGTAATGCATGAAATACAAATGAATTATGTAATAGTCATCTTAGTTGCTAGTTTTACTGCGAGCTTCATTAAAGTGAAATCGCCAAGCTAGAGCAGTTGGTGATATATTGCAATACTAGAGATCCAATCCAGGTTTTAAATGGATTAAATAGCCTCTTAAAACTCAAGACCGGAATATTAATTAAATTATTCCATACTCGACTCATAACTAGATTGATGCTCGGAATATTTTAAAATTAATTCTATTTTTTTCACGCTGCATGAAAACAGTTCTATTTCAACTTTTCTTTCTGATCTACGTATCTAATTTACATTATTTTTAAATAAATAAATCTAGGAAATAGCTTTGATGGGTTATTATTTTTTGAAAGTTTCTGGATATTAAATAAATTGGCAGAAAAAGTGAAATTCCATTTTTTTCATGCGGAAATAAGCAGAAATGTTTACAAATTTTATGGGTATTGAGGTCGATTTAGAGGAAGGGGTTTAGGATTATATTCTGAAATGCCCCAGATGCCGCCCCGAACGCATTTTTTCTTTTGAACATTCAAAAAAATATGAGGGCATTATTTTATTACATCCATTTTTGCCGCTACATTTAACCCGGCTCGCTAAAATGTTATCAAACAACTTCGAAATGGCAAATTGACGGATACTCCATGAAACTATTGTATTAATTATTTATTTATTGTAATATCTGTATAAGTATAGCTGCTGAGATATGTAAAACTGAACAACTTTTCAACATCTCTAAATCGCACGTGTTGCTAAAATTACATTTTCAGTAATAACTAATCTGTGTTAGTAAACTCCACTTCATGACAAATTTCTCTATTTTCCGTCACAGTTCCTCATTTTGCTTTTATATTTATTATTTAAATTTTACAAGAATGTTACAATATTAATTTAATTTTTTAAAAATTATAAATAATTATCAAATACAATAGAATATAAAAAAAGAAAAAGAGTAAAAAGTAAAAAGAAATAATTGGAGTAATCTCAACTGGACCTTACAAATAAAAAATAAATGAATGGAACAAAAATCGTTTTTAATTTTTAAAATAAAAGATAGTTTCACAGGTTTTCTTTTCAACACAAATTTAAACTCAATTTTGGGTGTCGAGGTTTAATTCTGAACACAAAGGAAACGAAGCTCTTCCTTTAAGCAAGAAATACAAAAAAGCTGTGTGCATCCACTAAAATTAACGCAGAATACAAATGAGAGGATTTGCAATTATAAAACCATGCTTCGTTTATTAATCCTAATGTATTTAAAATATAATTTGATAAGCTCATTCGAGTTTGAATGCAACGTTCCATGCAAAACTTTTCAAAATATTTCGAAACAAATGAAATATTTTATTCAACCGCATACGAAATTTATTTATAATAGACGTTTTTGTGTATCATTTGAATGCTGCAATGAATTATAAATTTTACGAGACGCCAGATGGATTAAATATGCAAAACGGTTTCAAAACTGTTTCTTGTTAATTGCTAGGCACTAGGCAACTCTTTAATCAACCCCGAGTTTAGATTTATATTAGTTATGTTTCTAAGATATCTGTAATGGGGTTGTGTGTTCAATGAATAAATTTCACATTAATTATATCTCTGGAGTAATTATAAAAAATATTCGTAGTAAGGGTGTAAAGTTTATTGCTTATAAAACAAATTATGTAATATCGGAAATAAACAGGCAATGAATAAGTGTTTGCTGTACTGTATTTGTAATCTAAACAGGATTTAATTCCTCCTTTTCTGTAATAAAACATGTAAATTTTATTGCTTTACTGGCCCCTTAATGTTTTTATTCAATTTATACGCCCGTTATTAAATAAATTGGTCGGTGCCACGAATTTATCCCAACAATTTGTCAAGTGAAAACAACTCGGGCGATTACAAATGCCACAAAAAATTATATAAACAAAAGGATATTTCTATATTTTAATAAAGGACATAATTCTTTTACGTGTTTTCACTTAAAATGTAAATTTTTTAAATGCTTTTTTTTTAATAAATTTATTCCAAATAAAATTTATGTTGAAGAATCTTTATTAAAACGCTTTTTTATGCTACTACATAATTGTTAGATATCTGAATAATGAAAAACTTTTGAATGCATATAGAAAACGAAAGTGAAAATTGAAGAAAACGAAATAAAAGTTGAAGGAAGGAAGTAAAATATATAAAGATAAATATTTTGTTGGAAAATGGTGTACTCAATCAAGGATAGTTTAAACCAAGTGAAGTTATTATGTACAAATCTGCGGTGTAAATGATGTTTTTGGGGTGTATATGAAGGGTGTATATATGAATGTAATATAATAATGAGTTTCCGTTAAGATGTTTACAAAGTAGAAATTATCAATTACAATGATAAGAGGAGTGTGTACATTGTTGTAGTTTATGTTCGTGCTGTTTGCATGTTCATTATGTGGGGATCATAAAACAAGTTTTGAGAGGAGAATATTATGCCGCGGTTATTTTAGAATAATAATATACAATAACAATTTCGTACGAAAAATGTAATAAAACAGCTGTAATTGCGAGAGTTTATAGAGTTGTACATAAGCACAATTGAAAATGATAAAAATGGAAATACATAGGCCTTTCCTGCAATTGCGTTTGCGTATCTTTCAGCGCTCCTTCAATAAAGACAACTAAGATATAAAAAGGTTTGGGATGCGCAATAAAATTCTGGATCTTACGGAACTTGGGTGCATTAAATATAATTAATTTAAGTAGAGGGGGATTTACTGTGAAATTAACTGTCTCTTCATTCTTATCGTGATTAAGTTTATTCGTATTCACGAGTGGAGGGGTTGCTTCTTTATCACTAGGTGGCTGCCTAAACAGACCGAATATGACATCCGGTTACCGGGAATATTGTGCACAATGCATATGCATCTGACTTTGCATGAATGACCTTATTATACAGATATTTTTAACTTATTCCATTCTATAAATTGATAGAGTTAGGATGAGATTATTCGAGAATTAACATGGCAATTATAAAAGGATCTTGTCGGCAAAATGACTCTACCCTCTAGAAATTAAAAAAAAAACAGTATTATCAATCTATATTCTTTAATCAGAATTTCAACCCCTTGCGCTCTATAATACATATCTATAAAATAAAATAAGTGCGTGTGTGTGTATGTGGTGTTTATTCGGAATACAAATTTCTGAATTAACAAAATTTTGGGTATTTATTTTCTGAAACCTAGCATATCCATTTTTAAAATTGCTCGTACCTATTGTAGAACATTATAAACAAATCTTAACTTCAATATTTTGTTCCTGAAAGCCACAATCAAGATTTTTATTTTAAAATGTGTAAGTATTATTGTTCATTTCCGTGGTACTTAAGATGTAAAGAAGTATGTGCGGATCTTTTTAGGATAAAGCGAACACACAAACTTGTTAGCGTAAAGGGAGCCTCTCAATCACTTACTTACTACGTGGGGATGTGCTTCGTTGAAGGGTAAAAAGAGAAAGTTGAGTTGTAAGGACATAAATAATATCATGAATCCTGAACTGACGGGGGAGGAAGCGCACCAGTGGTCAACTAGCCGGTGACGTATCGGTGCAAGCGTGACGGGAATAATGACAACGGCATGCACTGGTCCTGATTTTGGCATGGGTTTCGAATACTGGAAGTTATTATACCTGCTAGTTCCTGCTATCTCTACTAATCAAACTTTCTCCGTGGGAATACTGAAAATCCCTGCACTCCAATCAGGAATAGAACACATCTACTGTTACCAATTTATTCGATAACGCAGTATATATATTATGTATATCTCTAAAACCTGGATTGAAGTAAGTGGTATGACACGAAAAGGGAGGTACGAGATATAAAGTATTATTGGAAATGCAGCTCGCATTAGATTTAACGGCTATTGCACTTTTTATCAATTTACAACAACCCCTCCAAAAAGCCACTAAATCATCCCAATAGTTCGTATCCGCGTGCCTGCTCATAATGAACTACAAGCTTTTTACACCATAGCTATAAATTATCTAAACAAGCTTCCATTTCAGGTGGTCTAAACTGACACTCTAATTACTCCTGATTGATTATTTTCAAATTAGGTGCTTTGTTAGTGATAAAATATGAAAATTGAGTAAGTTTTTTGTTAAAATAGTACCATTGTCGTATTTATTACAACATAATCCAACAGAAAAAAGTTGTAGTTTTGTTAAAAAAATTTTTTTTTTTTTTCAAAAATGAAACTCGTTACTGGATTTATTTGATTAAAAAATAACATATGTCTTATAAAAAATGTAGGAGATTTCAGATTATTTTTATTTTTTATGGCTTTTTAACTTTAGAAAACAGCTAACATTCCTTCTTTTCAATTAATAAAAGTAGACTTTTGAAATGAATGGATTGTCTGGTTGTAATCGATATCAAATAATAAGACAGCGGAGCAAACTGAATGATATTTAAGGATTTAATTGTGATAGTGGTCTGTGTACAGTTGAAACAAAGTTTGAATTGATTTTCAATAATGTGGACGTCTTAAGAAAATTCCACAGTGTCAATCAAGTGCAGTTGGTAACGTTAATAAAGCTGGAAAACGCTTTAAAACTATTAGTAAGAGGTCGAGATTTATGAGGGAATGCCAAGTTAAATATCTCCGTTGAATTTGAAAAGCGCACGCTGCACAGATTTTCTCCAGCTATTTTTGCATTTATATGTTTCCGTTATTTAAGTTTAAATCTTCCCATTTCAACAGAGAATTTTGAATAAAAATTAAGTTGAATTGCCACAACTGACATTGAAAATTGACTGTAAAAAGCACAATTTATTAATGAAACTAAAATGTCTTCTATACATTACAACGACAATTAGTTATAGAGATTAAGCATATGGCACTCGGAAATCCTAAGATTTCTAATAGTACTAGACTAAAAAACATAAAAATAAAACAAACACGCTTGAGTAGGCAAAATTAATTTGCCAAGACATGTGAAAATAAACCATGAATGAAACAAAGTAAAAGTGAAAAGACGAGGCTTCGTGTAAAGCAATACAGCTATAATTATCTGGAAGGATTAATGTCGAAAAATATTATTTTGCTTCCTGTACTATTCTTCAGTTTCGTGATAAAATCACGTCTCCGGAAAAGTTATTTGACCTGAAACTAAACTAAAGCCGCAACACAATTTATATCGTTCAGATAAGATTTTAAAAATCCTCTTGCATTTCAATTCTTTTAATTACAAACACAAGTTTAAAAAGAGGATAAAGAAGCCAGTTTCTTAAACAATATTAAAATATCTCTTCTCTGAGAAGGGCTGCAATCAACTCTAATTACTTTCTAGTATCTTAGCATCTTTGCTACTACTCAACTAATTCCTTCTAATTTAAATAAAAGTTATTTCTGAAGTGAAGAGGTAATTAGATTTTACCAATTGCACACTAAATGGAGAAGAATATTTTTTTCATAGTCAAATTTAATTGAATACTTGGGGTATTTAACTTGCGAGGAGAGACATTAAGTAAATTTAGATTTAATTTTGACTTCCTGATATCTGACTTCACATTTCCGTTTTATACTAGAGCAATGCATTTTCCTCCATTTAAAATTCACAATTGCGAAATGCACTATCTTTACCTTGCACTTCAAATATATGCTTTATACGAATTTTCGGAGCTTTTTAATAGAAGTCTGTTTTATCTCCTTAACATATACAATGCATTTTAGATATGTGGGCGTATTATACGTTTATGTTTCGTGTACTAAATTTGCATGATTATACGGAAGTTATCTAACTGGCATGTTTATGATTGTTGCTGCTTTTATTTATAATTACATTATATATGAAAATGCGAACTAATTGTAATTCAAATATTTGAAATTACTCGTTATTATCAATCCGAAGGTTGATTTGATATAGACTTTCATGTTTATTCCTTGCCATATCTTTCAATTCTCTATAATAATTAACTTTCCTGCCAATTGCTTCTTATAATTATTACAATTAAATATTTTTTAGTACTTTCGACAATTTCATCATTATTTTTCTGAACTGTGCAGCGAAAATTAATTTGTAGATTTGAAGTAAGTGGATTATTTATTTCTAGTAGCTATTAAAGTAATAATCTCTGTGTTAAACAGGTCCGAGGCATCTGTCGTTATAACTATAAAAATACCGTTGGGAATAAACAAAGAAATTTTCCAGTTTCCAAGAAAGTTGTCGCAAATTAAGACATTTTATATAATTTAAAGAACTATATGACCCCAGTATTAAGTTGTTTCCTGAAATTTCAAGACAACTTAAGGATTTTCATCTTAAATACAACGCCCTGTCGCTGCATTTATTGTAATATCAGCTACATAGTTGGAATTTTCCCAACAACAGGCTAAACCACCATGTTATTAAAATATTCATTAATTTTCTATTCAAATAATAAAACGGGATTAAATTTTCTACGGGATTAAACAACGCAAAACCTATTTTGTAACTTATGTTCATAGTTTACTGAAAATTACAAATTAAATCGAATGGATATTTAGGGTAATATTTATTAAGGTAATGTTTTCTGCATTTTCCCTGCTGACATATGCAGGAAAGCATGTATATTCAAGTACTTTTTTTGATTTTCATTGTTAAAATGCATTTTCTTTTTCTCATTGTATTATCCTTTGTAAGAATTCTTGCAGCAATCGCAATCCTATTTACATAGTAGAAAGGAATAATCATTAAAACTGAATTAAAGGTAAATGCATCTTAAAGCTTTAATGTATTTTAATGCGAAAGCTCATGTGTTCCCCTAACATTTGATTAAAGATATTTTTAGTTTTGTTTATTACAGTAACTGGTGGATTAAATATTTAGTTAATGCTTGTGTTATCCTTAGTTGAATGCCTCTGGTCTTCACTAAAGCATCACATAGGAATTTACATAAAAATATTCACCAGCATTATTGAAGTATGAGCGGAATGTTTTGCAAAATTCCTGTCCCCCATACTCTATTATACCTACTTGGAATATTTTATTAATATGCTTTAAATGTCTAAAATAATTTCACCCCTAATAGATGCACTTCATTTTTTAGAATTCAAATTATTTGATCTAGCGCATGAATTTATGATTAGTTCAGTACATTATCGCAAGATTAATCAATAACACATATTCCACATTTGAAATCTGATAATTCCGGATCAGTTGCAGCCTAGCTTACCATTGTATAAAGCTCTTTTCAAAGAGAACTAATGATAGGGTTTCTGTGACGTATAAGTACATAAATACATTGATTGGAAACTTAGAAGTACAAGTTGACATGAATATTTTTTTATCTCCATCTCTTATTTCCCATTCAATATTTTCTATGAATTTTCGTAATGCCACTTGACAGTGCTAAAGACCCGAAGATATACTATATGATAACTTTTCTTTTTGTAGATTTAAGTCAAACAAAATCCATTTTGCACATAACTCAATATGACTCATTTATAGTATGGAGCTAGATTTTATGGTTTAAAAAAATATAGTAAATTGAAAGCAAAAAAAAGCTGTAAATATGTACATCTAATAGATTTTGTTCCAAACAATCAATGTTTAAACAGGAGATTAACTAAGTAGCGCAAATAAACTATTTAAAGTATCCTAGTGATTATTGTACGTGTTTGGGTTAGCAGTAATAAACACAGGTCATAAACAATGGAAACATTTCATTTTCTATGACGACCCTTTCTACAGAATTAATTACCGCAATAAAAAATCCCGGAATACTTTCAACTTTTAAACACAATTCTATTTGCAGGATGATAATTTGCGGCTAGTTTAAAAATTTCAGTTATTTATGTTTGTATCCAATACGTCATTAATGATTTTGGGGATGGTAATTTATTTTGGGTTAATTAAAACATAAACTAAAGTCTCATTTATCATCGCGAAGAGTATATGTTATTCGTTTAGAAGATTAATAACAAAGTTTTAAGAGACTGGCGTTTTCGGTAATTTTAATATCAGGATTAAAAAATGAATTAAATTGATAATACACACCTTTTACATTCAATGGGAGGATAAAAGAAAAATATAAAACATTAAAAATTACTTCAAAGTGCTTTTGAATTAACGAGGGGGAGGAAATGCCACCTCTATCTTTCCAAAAATATCTGTTCATCAAAGAAAAATATTAATGACATTATAGTTTTTATGACAGCAACTTTGTAATATCTTGTTAAATTTGTAAATGATATCGCATTATCGCAGAATAAAATTAGAAACACAAATAATAAATTAAACTGCAGTTAGAGCACAGTTGACGTAAGTGGTTTAAAACTGGCAGTCTTATGAATTTATCTCCAGAACTTTGATTATATCTTATGGAAGGGCACAGTCTTTAATTAGTTTCATATCTCGGTTAAGGCAAGATTTAAAATTAACAAAACGCTAACGTTATTAGAATCACATTTCTCTGTGAAACGAACGAAGCCGGAAAAATTAAGTTATTTGCGAAACTTGTCCGATTAAAACTAGATGAAAAAAGTTATAACCGACTTAATCCCACAAAAGGAATGATTACGGCCGGAATTTTTCATTTACTTGTGACATTCTAAATTAATTCCTTGTAAGGTGTGTATGTTAGGTCATGACTTTTATTATTTTTCTGAGGGATTGGATATTCGGGGTGAAAAAATTTAATATGCGAAAGCTGATAGTCACACATTAGAAATAAAATTTTCTTGCATAAAATAGAATGAAGCAATATATTCTCCTTCAAATTAAAAATTTCATTAATGAAAGCCGTTTGTCATCAATAGATTTTCAAAATATCAAAATTATATTTTTTAAATATTGACGTAATAAATTTAATAAATTTAATTCTATCTCAGTGATATTATTTTTATTATTATTATTAATGAGTATGAGAAAGAGCGGGATTAAACAAATTTGAAATATGGTAGTGTAGAAAGCAAATAATGTTTAGAGTTGCGATTTTTTAAAGAAATAATTGCTCTGGTGCAATAATTTAATTTACTCTTCTCCGTTTTTCTCTTAATTTCCGCAAAAATGCAATTTTAATGAATAAACAATTATTTTAAAATTCGTTTTAATCAGATTATACATGGTTTGTTTATTTTAGTCAAATTGTCGGTGAAGTACGATATAAACTAGCAATAAAGCCTCTGAAGTAAATTATACTTTAAAGCTATGTTTCAAAGAATACGCTTTTATTGAAGGCTTTTCTTCCCATTAAGCGTGCTTTATGGCAGAGAACGCCCCATTAGTAGCACGCAGACGCCATTTGAGGTGCACAGTACCTCTCTGCTCTATTTACGTGCATCCCTCTTGATTATCACACCCCGTTGTAAAAATATTTCGTAAAATTATGTGTGATAAACAGCCGGATGTGAGTGTATCAAACTACAACCAATATATCGGTTGTCCTTTGATGCCGGCTGTGCCTGACCATTTATCATGCAATTTTGGGCGTTTAGTTAACAAAGTTATTTTAACAAGATGTGGTTGTTAAAGACACAGAAACCGAGGGTCGTATTTGTCGCTTGGACAATACAGGGGCAGGGATGTTAAACATCTTGGTTTGAACAACACATGTTTCTAGGGGTTAGGAATTGCCGCCAAAGGGATTGTACGCGCCTGGACAAAACAAGGCACATATAAAACGTTTTTCAACACCCCCATTCATTTTACAAGTGTTTTAATAAAAATCTTCCACTTTATTTTCAACAAAATGATCAGCTAACATAAAATCCAATTATACATGGTCTCAAGGGTTTTGTCCCCAACCCTGCAGAAGTACTATCAAGTTGCTGTCTGCCGCCTAAACAATTTCCCACAAGTTAAAACACCAACAAGGACTATTATAACTGTAAATGTTTATTGACTGTTAAAACCATATGTGACAAGAAACGTAACCCCTACCCACCATCATCTAAATTAATATTGTAAATTGCGTAACAAAGTTAAACTGAAATAAATGCATTTTGTAGTGAAATGGCGGCAATACATTGCACGTCGGATGAAATGCAAATGACACTTCTAACTTTTCACTTAGTCTACAAAATATGGAACATTTACATAACGTTTGTCTGATGGAATTAGGAAACCTTCAACAAGCACCAATTACGAATTCCCGACACCATAAAAAAACATTCGCGCTAAAAACTTACCCCCACTAGGAAATTTAACAAATGAATTCATCCACTCACCTGAAAAAAAGGAAATAGAAATGAAGTTAATTATAAAATATTTTCATGGAGTTTACGGTTTTTCGTAATAATTAACCCTCTATTCGCGGTAGGATTAAATCAATAAGCTTCATCCCTTAAATACACTTAAGGGCAAGGAAACCTCTATTAAAGCAAGGAACGCGAAGATTTTCCACTCAAAAAACCTTTCGATTAACTCACTTAATTAATTAAACTTTACTATATCAATATAATATGCAAGGAATTTTGCGCACAAAAACATAATTAAATTTACATACGGAACATATAGAATTTTAGAAGATGTAATTTTTTATAGATTTCTTTTTTTTTAAGAAAAAGTTGCATATATGTAATTATAAACACTAAGCAAAATAATAATAATATTTCAAAGTAAAAATTTAATTTAGATAAAACATAAATTAATTTTCGATCCAATTATTAGAAATTATAATTATTATTATTTTTAATAGATATGGATTTTATTAAAAGAAGTTTTTAAAGAAGCCCAACAAAATTCTGGCTAAAAAGTCTTCAATTATCAAGTTCAAGGAATAATTTATCTTTGATCAACAAAATTCACTGTTAATTTGAAATGAATTAAATGAGAAAAATGCCATTCTAGGAAAATCCATTGTAATTATTCACTTTGTAAATGCTCCCTTTAATCGTAAATTACTTTAATTAAAGTTATTTTAACTAGTTACTGTTATTTTTAATATTTCATGTGGAATAACTGATAAATACACAACTGAATTATTCCATTTTACTTTTTACTTGTACGTTCCTTTTTTTTAATGGAATCAAGGAAGATCGATTAGTGTTTATTGTACATTATTGCCATTGAAAGTTGTTGCGACTACCATTATTTGTTTGCAATATATTCGTTCCTTAATGGATTTTGCAAATTGGGCTTTAAAAGGGTAAGCTAACTTTCCACTATATTAGATAGGGTTGTATAGCCCACTTGAGGAATGGCTACATATATTTAACCCAATATTCATCATTTAGAAAAACCGTTACTCTTCAAATTAATTTAAATAAATATTGCAAAATCTATCATAAACAGTTTTCTGGTAGTTCTAGGCTAGGGATTAATTATCTGTCAATAAATATTACGCAAACAATTTTTTTGTGCAAAATAAGTGTTGAGTTAAGGTTTTGTAGTCACTGCATAACATATTGCAAACGTAATATTAATTTTTTGAGTGGTTTTCCCTAAACACATTTCTGTAGGTAAACAAGCTGATATGAAAAACCACTTTTTCTATTATAATGATTGTTTATGAAGCTGACAAGGTTATAATCACATCTGGACAAGAATGCTTTTTTAGTAAGACCCGGCGCTTTTGAAATACGCATATATGAGATGAAAAAAGCTGGAAAATTAAAATGAAAATTTCGTTGAAATATGGTACTCGCCCATACCGACACATGTGACAGCTGAATAGCGCACTGATTAAAAAACTGTAATTAATAAATGGCTTTAACAGAGTTTCACACTGTTTTAACCAAATTGTACACCTTCTAAACTCATCAAGTATTTATAGTAAAGTCCGACCAGGTTATATCTCCATCGTACATTGCCTCAATTACAATGTGATTTAATTAATTTAAATTTAATACGAATTGATTATTCCACCCCTTTTATTACTGTTTTTTTTTTCAGCGGGTAAATATTGTTCTCAAAAAAAAAACCTAACTGGACTGAAAGGATATTTTTTCGGCGTAAGTCGCTTTTTATGAATGCGTTGATTTACAATTTCGATATGGCATCTCTACAAAACCCTAAACGCAATTTATGGAAAATAACGGCGACAGAAGCACAAAAAGCTTATTTTACAACACAATCACATTTCAAGATGGTTATCCGACACTAAAATTACTCGAGATTCAATATCATAAATTTTTCATGTTTCACACTTCAACAAGACCTAATTAGAGCATGTAATTAAATCCATCTAAAAGTTAGGATGGAAACCATGCATTCTGAATCCTTTGGTGAGCTATCAGATCATGCAATAGTTCATAACTTTCCAATTAAAACAGTTATACTTGCATCCCTCGAATTTTATTTAAAAAGTTTCCTCGAGAGTTTTATTTTTCTAAATAATTGCTGCTATAAATTTTAATCCAAAAAGCTATTTTCCAACGTGTTGGATTTAATGAATAGAAAGCTCA
The DNA here is from genome assembly GCA_027574865.2 of Coproporus ventriculus. Taxonomy (NCBI): domain Eukaryota; kingdom Metazoa; phylum Arthropoda; class Insecta; order Coleoptera; family Staphylinidae; genus Coproporus; species Coproporus ventriculus. The sequence continues at coordinate 22,976 of JAODAH020022356.1, forward strand.
CTATTATCGTTCCAGTTTGTTTATCAGTAATTGTTATTACTTTTCTCCTTATTTTTTCCAGTTTGTAATTGTATTAACTAGGGCTTGTTTGCCATTTATTTATATACTAACAAGTAGAGCAACTAAAATTTTAAGGAAGACTGTCATCTTAAGTCTGATTGCATCAAGAATTTCCCAGTTCTATCTAATTGTAATCTATATAGGTACGCAATTTATTTTTAATAGTCTTTTTTGCAATTCTTGCCCTGATCATTTAATATACATTAATTGCATCTTAATAGTTGTGCTCTTTATTTTTGAATAAGCTGGTTTAATAGGGAAATGAGTTAAAAATTTGTAAAAATAATGAAAAATCAAAAATTGTAAATTTATTATTAATTGAAAAATAAATTATATCTTCGAATGATGACTTGGTTAAATAACTATGAAGTAATATAGATTATTATCTAAATTCTCATTGCATAATTCGAATAGCATTTACTTTTCATATAATAAGTAATAATTTAGAGAAAATCTGATATATTTCCATTGATTTTCAATACAGTAAGTAATAACCCATAAAGCATATACATAGTAAGGTTGTAAGAATAAAAATAAATTTCGAACACAATTTTCATAGATCAAAATGAATTTTTCCATCCATCCATCCAATCCAATTCGAGTCATAAAATTAAATGTGAGCATGGGCATGGATATTCTTGGAGCGATCCGACCCTCCTCCTAAGTTTATGCTCCTAATGAAATAAATAACATGTTTTGTCGACACATCGGATAAAAATATACAAAAGCCAACATTAAAATTTATATGAAAAATTTGAATTTTAAAACAATCCAAAGTTTTCAGACGGGGTCAATTCCTATAGGAACTCTTTACCCATAAGGCAAATAAATTTCCTATATGGCTATACATGTTCCGAAGTTCGCCCCCTTTTTTGTTTTTAATAGGGGAAACGTGTAATAAATTTTTAGACAAATCAGATTAGATATTTGCAAACATGGAGATCAATACTGCACTCTTGCTTTTTGAGTTAATATTAAAAAAAAAAATATCTTTATTATCTTTTTCACAACATAACACGAAAATTTGTGCCTAGGGAATTTTTCCAACCTTTTAATTCTATCAACCATTTTTATTATTTTGACAATTTATCACGTTATTGCTATAATTTTCTATTATTATCATTTTAATATTTAAATTTTATTTTTAATAATACAAAAAAAATTATTTTAATATTTAAAATTTTAATGATTAATTCTTCTTTAATAAAAATGAAACCAATTATTTTTATTACAACTTCGTTCTCATTGATAATATATGTACAATGCTTCTTTATCCTTTTTTTGTTGAGATCTATATGCTAATATTTACATCTAAACGATTTAGGTTACCGCAACTATAATAAATCAGACCTTCAATTAGTTTTTTTCTCTTTTGGCCTGAGGTGAAATAAATTTCAATAAAATGGCCGAAACTTCACATAAAAAACTTCAAGGGAACATTTTCAACTTATTTTGTATTTGCACTTGAAATAAGGTTTGTAATGAAATTTATAACTAAAATATCTGCACTTTTTATAATTATTTTGTAAATATTTTTTTTTATCTTTGAAATAATATTTATTATAAATTCCTATATTTTTTACAGAATCGTGTTTCCTTTACGTGACATTATCATTTGTATTTTCAAGAAAGTTTTGCTTGGAAAAAGGATTTTCTACATTCTCATATTTTAGAATTAAAAAGAGCAACACTTTAATACTGAATAAAAGTTTTCATACTGGATGTTACCTTTTGTCTCTTGCATCAACATTTCCCATTTTAAAAATTTGGATGGATAAAATATTAAAATTGCATCTAAGAATATTAATTACATTATTGACGGCAATGTAAGATTACATCTACAATAAAACTTTATGAATAAATTATAAACTAACTTGCCTTTATTCTATTCATAGTAACTTGGATAGCTAATAACTAATAAGAAACCGTTATATAAAAGATATTCTTGAAGAGAATCTTATAATATGTAATAGATGACACCATTCCAATTTAAACTCCCATGCACGGTTTGTTAACATTTTTCAAAATTAGATGCAAAGGCGTAGAATTACTTTTTTTATTACAATTTTATTCCATTTAAACACACAAGTTCCGATAAAATTTGCTATATATAGATAAAATATAAATATTTTTACATGATGCATACAAACAAAAATATTATTTATTAAAGCTGATTTTTTTTATTTTACTTTTATTTTTTAAATGTAATAGATGGGAGTCTTGCGTTGGTAAATAAAAATTCTACAGATAATGAATAATTTTGTGCATTAAATTTTATTTATGGCAAAAAAAGTAATTTCTTTAAAAATCCAATTCATTTACTTTTGTATATATTATTTATAAAACGCATTAACAAAAAATTTTCTTTTTAATTAAATATAATTGCATACCATAGAGTACAGGTAATATTCAGTAAAACATGTTTCATTTCAATTGCTGTATTTTTTTTAAATCAAATTTTGATTTTATAGTTTGAAGTTACTACATCAAAGTGGAGTTTTTGAAATATAATTAAATGGATGTCTTAATATGTGTGTAGTGAAGTGGATTACTTTTATTGTATGTTATTCCAGAGTAGATAAATTTTTACCTGGAAGTTGTTGAAGTTACGGAAGTTTTAGATGGTGATGCATTGTACTCAACACAAGTTCTTTTGTAGTGCAACATACATTTTATCATATAAGTCTAGCGAAAGCGTTAATGGGGTGCCCTTTTTTATTCCACAAATTGGCTACGTACTTTTTATATTTCGCTACACACACTCTGTAATAACATTTGTAGAAACACTACACAATTTTTAGAATATGTACGAAACTACTTTCCTAAATTTAGCGAATGACCAATTTACATATGGACTGAACTTTTTTTTACATCTGCAACTGGTGTAAAATAAATTGCAAAATATTTCCTGTAGTAGATATCCTGACAAAGAGAAAATTAATACTACCTTTTACTAAAAAAAAATCTTTAAATAATTCACTACACTTTAAAACTTTAATTTAAAGTCTTTAGATTCTTTTAAACAAACTTAAAAGCTACAATACCCGCAGAATAAAGTATCCCTAACTTTAAATTTAACCTGCTCTTAATGATTGTGAGGATTTGAGAAATCCCTAAAATTACGAAAAGTTTATTTTCTTCTAGCAAACACGAAATAACATCCGCGATAAATTGAAATAAATATTAAAACATGAGTTTGCATTATTTTTTTTTCATATTAATTAATTAAACAACTCGAATATGAAAGCAAATGAATTAATTTATTTAAAGGACTTCGCTATTGTTCGCAGTGCAAACAAAAAATTTCAATATTCACACTGTTAGGTATCGTGGTTAATGAACAAACGAAAGCTCTAACAAAAGACAAGACAACCGAGGAATATCAAATAAACCTTTAAATAATTCACGTAATAATTAGCTTGAAAAAGAGGTGCTCTAACAATAATATCAAAAGCCTGTCGTAGCTTTTTTCTTTGGAACATCAACGAATTTACTGAACTGATTCCCATTATTCAATTCAAGTGGCTAGACTCGTATGGGAGGAGTTCAAACGCACTTTAATGTCATCCTCAAGAGTCCACAAAAAATATGGTCAATATATGTAAAAAATTCCTTGCGAAAATATTTCCCTCAAATTTTGGAATAACTTCATATTCACTTAGCTATGTAAATGTTATTTGATAATTATTTTTTGTAGCTTCATATGCTTTCTCTTGAACAACGTTACGGGCTTCTAACCACCAAGAATGACACGTACAACATTTCTAATAAATCTGCAAATATATTAAACTTTCCCCAAAAACTCAGTACATATTTAAATAAATGATACAATTTTAAAATTTAAATGTTTTAATTGAATTTAAGAAAATGTAATGAAATATTTTTACGTTAATTATGAAATTTTTAATTTTTTGTTACTTTCGAAGTAAAGCCTTAGAAAAAGGTCTTTAATTTTCTTAAAAGTTACAAAAATAATCTGCCAATATAACGCCAGTTTTAGTAAGATCATATTTCAGAAGATATCTTTAAATTCATCTTTTAACTAAACGAACAAGTTGTTTAAAATTTAGTTTCAGTTAAGCTAAAGCGTGACTGGTGGTGATTAATTTAATTTCATGTACAATGATAACATTTCGTAGAGTATTCAGTTTCAGTTACAAGGACTGCCACCTAATCTTTATTTATAAGTTCCGAAACTTTTCATAAAATTCGCGCAGTAATTAGGTGAGCTTCCTAAAGAACGGGAACAAGCACAGATGAAAAAAAGAGGGAATAAAGACGCGATGCCATGTAGCGAATGCAACTTAGAATTTAATTCAGAAATTTATATTGTTTAGAATTTTCGACACATATTTTTGTATCAATTCTACCGCCATGATTAACCCAAGTTCGTTCTTTAAAAAAAAAAAAACTAATTAACCCGAATTGTATAATCCTTAACTCCCTTTTCACGCGAACTATTGTGTTTAAATAAAAAGCTGTAATTAATTTCCTACAAAATGCAAATTCACTTTAGAGCTCTAAAAATGTAACCATCTCGAATGATTGATAACATTTGCTCTAATTTATTGCTCTTTTAAGATTTTACTATTTGTGAAAGAAATTACACGCCTATAATTCTTAATGTCTTACTCAAATGTGAAACATATGCTTGTTTTCTATTTTTTATTTTAACGGCAATCATTTCCACACATCATTAATACTTAGTTTCTTGCGTACTTTCCGTAAACACTATAATAAACATTCAAATGTTTTATTGCCACTATTAACCCTTAAAGATTTGCATCTTTGATAAGAAAAACTGAGCTCACAACAGAAACATTAATGCTTGGCTTTGATGATAACATTTAATAATCATCATGAATTTGAATGTCGAAATTAATTATAATAATGTATTATTTTTTATATACCTACTAAATCAATTTAAAATTGAAAAGTGATACATCAAAATTTAATATAAAGTTGTTTTAGAGAAAAGAAAAAAATCAATTTGCACTATCCAAGAAACTTTTCTTTGTAACCCATCCACTATCTTTTTATACGATATATTCAACATCCCTTTTTACTACATTAATTTTCAACTCCATTGTTTCTCACTTGAAATCGAATTTGTCATTTCTTAAAAGCATCATTTATAATGTGTGCATAGACAAACCATATAAAACTACAAAAGTTTTTTTTTTTTGTTTTTAGCCAACAGGTAATTTTTATGATGAAGCACATAATTAATTACTCTTTTGTACGTTATAGTTAATTTAAAATCAACAGTTTTCTCTTTGTATTCGAAATTTTATTACAAAATAAAATTATATGTGGCGCGAATCCAATTATTTAAACCATATTAATCAATATATTAATTGATTTCAGTCAATTACACATTATATAACCAATAATTTGACAAAGCATGAAATATATGAATATCAATCTTTTTTGTTTGTGCAATCTGTGGTCCACTTTATCGAAATTAATTGAATATCAAAAGCAATAATTCAAGATTTTAATAGTAAAATTAATTAGCGCTTAATAACTTAGTTAATAAATTGAACGGAGAATATTTTTTTATTATTTTAAATAAATAGTTTGGCCTCATTAAATTCTAGACATATTCGTGGGGTTGTTTATAATATAATAATTGACTAATTTAGGGGAGGGCCACTCTTTGTGTCAATTTGATTAAATCTGAAACGTGATTCAAACTGCTTTAAATACGATTATATACTAATCTGACTTTATTATATACTTGGTAATACGCTAAAGCATCTAAACCTTATTAACAGATTACCTATCCACCCTCTTTAATTCCTAGTGACTGTTTATTATTTCAAGAATTCATGAAATTCCTTTACCCTCAAATTCAAATTTTTACAATAAACTCTCAGAAGAGAATTGGAATCTGAATCTTCACTCGGGGGTGTTAAATTGTACTTGTGGAAACCGTTTTCCCAGAACACCTAATATTAAGAGCATTGACAAGGTTCACAATTTCTCAACTGTATTCAAACTTGATACTTGCCTATCAGCTATGAAATTCTAGAGGGAAATTGAAACTTGGTGTGTTCGCGTGTTGTTGCAAGAAATGTAAACGACATGACGTGATTTATAAAATTAACTGGTGGAATGTAATCGCGATAGCAGTACACAAATTTCCAGATGATTAGATGCGTATTAATCAACGTGACCAATTAGCATTTGTGATTTAAATTTGATCTAAGGAAATTTGATACAGAGAGAAATTGTTCACTTCCTTAAGTGCTCTAGTTTCGTAGAATTTTCCAATTATAAAATTCGAGATTTCCAATTTGCTTTGGGTAACATTTAATTTTCTCTATATATTCACCTCAAATACCACAATTTTCTATTTTCACATTTCATTTTCTCAATATTGTGAGATTATCTCTTCATTGCCAATCCTTAGTATAATCCCACTATATCCAGATACATGAAACTAACAAATCGCCTTTATTTTATTTCAAAATAAAAAACCGTCCAAACAAATAAAAATAGGAGAACCAACAAAGAATGCAATTATCTTGCCATCTAAAAGTTCCCACAGTGAAACTTTTCCAATAGCAATTGAAAGGATTTACTTGACTTTGATTGAATTAACATATGATAATCTAGTTTTTCTCTGTTGATTATAAAGTTTCTATAAATGCCGGAGTAGTGACTGGTTCCGGGAAGTTAGATTCGATTCAGGGCTTTGAAAGAAATAGTAAAAAAAACGGGATGCACAACATGTCTCCCGCTGGATTTGATAGCGAACTTATTAAATCTGTATTCCGCCCACCGTGCTTGACAGGAAATTTTTATTTAATTGAAAACCAAGACGCCATTTTATCTGAAGTTTCATTGGAAGTTAACAGTTTCAATTTTAAACAGATAAATTTCTTACGTTACAATACATTAAGAATGTAATATTCTATACAACTATTTTACAAATATAATACATGTGATTTTTTTTAAGAACAAATCCTTTAATCAACTTGGATAGTATGTATAATGTCTAGATTTTTAAAAATATATATATATGTATATATATATATATATATATATATTTCTTTAATTTTTATTGTTGGCTTTAGAAAAATGAACTCATTTATTGTTCCCGAAGCCATGCAAAATATTCAACAAAGGAGAATATCGGAATTGAGAATTTAATAGGAAAAGTTCTGTTTGCTTCATAAATTAATAGGTTTCTTATCATTTTATAAAATAATGCCAAAGATAAATGCATCACACACAAAAGCATTTCTAGTACTTCATCAATTATGTCATTACTTGCATTGTATAATACAATTTTTATTTTAAAGAGACTTCCAGAGTTTCAGTCTTTTCTAGCAATTGTATTTTCTCTGCTTCATTTATAATTAGTTTTGAATTATTATTTCACAGTGGAGATTTTAAGCTTCGATGAAGAAAAGTTTCTCAAAGTGTAATTAAATAATTGTAAAATGCAATTAGAAATAAGTATTGTTAGAAATATACTTTGTTGATTAAATCTTGACTGGAAAGAATATTGTTGAAATGTAGGCGGCGACAAAACCGTTTGAAAGAATGCATCTATTTTTTATAATTTGAATCAAAGTAAGCAATTAAATTGTGTCTCATTCCCTCGGTTGTTTTATCCATTAATATTTTCAAGAAACAAAAATTAATTTAAAAAAGTTTGCAATATTTTATAGGGAGCTTAAAATTTTATTCTTTAAAACAATTATGCAAGAAAATGTAATTGAGTGGGTTGTAATCGGAGATTCTTAATACTTTTTAAATTTGAAAATTACAAATTCAGAGGGATTGTTAATAAAAACGTCGAGAACAGGAAATACGATATTTGTCTAAAATAAAAGTCCTAATTATGAATAAATTGTACGAAAATTGATGTTAATCTTTGATAAGATAATAATAGAAGCAAATAGATCGGAATTTGTACATTTTCATTTGTGGTCTAATGGTATATTATGTTTAAAGCAATATCCGATACATAAACAATATGTTTGTGGTTTACTATATCTCGAGTTGCAAGGAAGAGGTGCACAGACGCGTTTGATCTATTTGTCACAATAATTACGTCGGAAGGATTTATGAGTTTTCATGAAAATGGTGGTAAATAAAAATTTCTCTTGTAGTATGAAAGAAAAAGTGCATGTTCTTGTGATGTTGAATTCGGGTAATCCAGTTCTTTGAAGATGAAAGATTTATATTGTGTGACATAAAGCTTGTGAATACATCGTAGATTACAATCGTAACATAAAGTTTTTTAGGGTACGTTAAAAAAAATAAGGCTAATAATAAAATGAGTTTGTCTTCAGTCAAGCCCAATTGGACGAGGGTTTTATTTTAAAGCTAGTATAAATAATAGGGGTATAAACATGGGGCATGCGTTAATCTTATTATAGCCGGGGCGTTGGAGTCATAGTCAATTACAAATGAATTCGTCAGAATTGTTCTTGTTTTATACTCTTGAAAGATTGTGTTTTTCGAGTAGGTATTTGGAGGAATTTATGCGCTAGATCTAATTATGCGTGGCAGAAAGGGTCTTGCTACAAGAACAAAGCGCACATTTATCAGGCGGAGCCTCCAGAAATAAAAAGACGAGAAAATATTGTATCCTTTAAACAAACTCGGGGAGGACTGCAAGTCGATGAACTAAAACCAACTCGGACAAGTTGTGATCAAACAAACGCGAACATGAGACTATGTAACTGGCGTACGACATATATGGCTTACACATCAAGATTTCACATCCAGATACACCCAACTATTTAACTGCATACAGCAACCGACATTCATTCAAACGAGTTTTTCTAATAAACCAAATGCGTCTTTTTTCCACTCGCTTCATTAATGTTTTACTATCGTACGTGATATATCTCGACGGCCTCCATTCAACTTTTCTCAATCAACCAAATTCATTCACGATTAACATTTTAACACTCTAATTAAATTTATATATCAATCTAAACGCAACTGTTAAAATTAATCGACCAATAAATATCTAGACCTGTGGTTAAATATCCATAAGATTAAATACCACGCTGATTCGTACTATTTGCCAAATACATTCCAAAGCCAAAGCTTTGATTTTCAATGGTAATTCAATACAAAACTAATAAAATTAAATAATTCTCTCCGGCTCTAGCACTTTACGGTAATTGCATGTCGAATGCTTCTTATTGAAAAGAAAGAGAAAATGAAAAAAAAAAATTGAAATTTTACAATTAATCGTTTAATTAATTAAAAACTAGGAACAACATAAGTACTCCGTGTAAAAGTACAGCATACCAAAAACTCTACCTGACCTTTTGTAAGACAAAATGTACATAAATTTCAGAAAATAATATTAAGTACACCTTTCATTTGCGTATAATAGATGTTTTGTTGTTATAATATTGGATAACTATTTTAATTTTATAACATACAATTTTAGTTTGCGAATTATAAATTGTTTCTCAAATAAAGTTTATGATATTGCGCAAACTAAAATTATGTTTTAATTAATGGAAATCCTATTATACATACACGAATGCAATTATTAAATGCATAAGGGTAATTGAAATATCAGGGCGATTTGCACTAATAAGCAACGTCTTTTATTTCAATTCAATTAATCTTTAACAAATGATAATTTCATTATGTTAATGCACAACTCCAAAAGAAGAAATAATTCAATGTTAGCGTTCTTTCACAAAAAAAAATCCAGAAAAAAATAAAAATAACATTTTAACAAGATTACTCGTTTTATTTGAACGAAAAATATGTATTGAACGGGACAAGTGAAAACGCCACCAGAAATCAATGTTCCGACAGTTTTTGAGCTCCTTTTGTGAAGCTTTCCGCTTATTTATTGTAAGATGAATGCATCGAATCGTAAAGTTACGTGTACTGCTCGACCGATCGCACTGATAAAACTCGCAGGGGCTATTTCAAAATTTTCCGTGAATGCTCTTTTATATGCTAAAAATACAGGTGGCGGAATGAGGGCGTGAAATATAATTTAGAATGAGGAATGGACACATCAAACAAATCCCCTCACTTACAATAAAGAAATAGATGATTTTGAATATGAAATGTTTGATTTATATTTATGAAGAAAATAATTAGGGAGGGAACACATATGGGGGGTCCTACAACAATAGCTATGGTATAATTAAAAAGACACTTTGTTTTTGTATGGGGCTGAATAATTTCTAGATACAAATTTCCATAATTTAAATGATTAGAATATAATTATCGAACTGTTAGGTGTAAAAATGCACCGATTGAGTTTTTATCTAATTTTGTTTTTTTTTTTTCAAGTATACAACGTAAAAATATATTGAAACATCAATTTTCATTAAAATCTAATCACAAACATGTTAGGGATTTTTTTACTCACGAAAAATGTGTCTACATTTATATTCAAAGCATAAAATTCTTGTTGTGCGAAATAGCCGTCAAAGTGAATTTGATTTGCATGTGCGAAAATAACTGACAATACTCGATTACAAAGAACACTACATATATGCATCTTTTTATATCCGTAAAACGTTGGAAATAAAAAATAAAAAAGTCAAATCGGGCGCACACAAATTTCCCCAGAAAAAGTTATAAAGTTGTGTTCCACATCAACTGAGGTGAGTTTTTAAAATAGAAATCGATATTAAAATACATACAAGAATCACATTTAAGGCTATAAAAACCAATCACGAATTTTATTGAAACTTTTATTATTTATGAGTTTAACCTTTAACATTCAATCAATTTACAAAGATGTAAATATGTCGAATTATTATCCCAATATATTGATATTTATACGAGTTTTAGATAAAAGTTTCATTTTCATAAGAACATATTTAAAATAAATTGTCTTGAAACGATTCGAAGTTAATCTGGAAAGTTTGAAGGAAATAAAGAGAAAAAACAGCAGGCAACTTGCTAGTGTTAGGGTTAATATGATGGGGTAGCGCATCTTAATAAGGGATGTCGTCAGAAAGCGGCTTTCCCAATTCAATTATCAACACCTGATCATTCGCTTTCCTTCATACACATTCGTAAAACTTAATGTTTCCCAGATCTAGATAAACTACAGGCGACCCTTAAAAACACTACTAATTAATTTCAAACGTATTATATGTTGAATTAAAGTTAACTTCAATAAATAAATGATAAGAAATTAAAATGTTTAAAATTTTTATTAAAACAATTTGGAACGAAGAGATAAGTTTGTTGAAGTTTCTTTTTTTTTAAGAGAAACCTGCAGAAAAGCGCATTTAATGGAAGATCTAAATGTGACGGAAATGATACACGAAGATGTTTGGAATTATAAGTTCAGCACGACTCTTAGTCTAATTATTTATCTATTTTTAGTTGAAAACCGACGCTCATTTTAATTTAACGATCGAGATTAGAAAATAACTAGGGGCATTTAACTTGTGTGTGTGTATATTGTGCATTTAGCTTTATGTTAATTATAATTGCATGATGCGGTTGGTTACAACAGACGCAAATAAATGGGGGATGCCTTTAAATACTTGAGCAGGGATATTATTAGTTTGTGGTTAATTGTCATTAGTTATTTATTGAGTGGTGGCTTTTGCATTAAATAGTGATCTTATTGTGTTTCTATTAACTGCGTTTGGGGATTAATTTAGGGAATTACAATGGGAAATGTTTGGGTACGGTTTTCACCATCTCGATCTGGGAAGAGTGGGTGTCATTAATCTTGGTTTCAAATATTCCCGTGTGCGAGACTATATGTAAAGTCTTATTTCATCCCGATAGAAAGCCACATTTTTTAAGCTATATATCTTAAGAAGCTGAAAGTGATCTCGAATTGAGAAAACCATTCCGCTTTAGGGTTATAAATTGATTTCCAATGTTGATGATCCTCGCGACTGTCAAAGATAATATTTATCACATTATCAATATAATTCGGTACTAAAATATGTTCGAATCAATTTAACATACAATCGAATTAATTATAAATGTTTTCTAGTTTTCATGCTTCACATTAAATTATTATTTTGACGTGATTATGATTAATTAAATACAATAAATTTAAAATATTATCTTCCGTTTATTACCCCTTTCTATTTGTTGACGGTTATTAATTTTATTTTACAAAACATTTATTTGTTTCTACTAAGTTAACCGAATCGGGATAACTGTTTGTTTCTCGTGTTGATATTCTAGGGGCAATTTAGCAATTTAAATGCGTTTCTTTATTTTTTATCACTTTAAATGTTCTTCAGATATATTTTATAGGCATTTACTAACTATGCAAGAACTATAAAATAATGTGTGATAACGTGAATTTGAGCGAATATTAACATAATACAATGCCATTTAACTGCTGAAGCGAATAGATACCATATGTATTCAGAGATTTATCTGCTAATAAGGCTGATGTCAATATTGAATAGTATAGTATTACCTAATCAAGTTTTGAATCGATCATATAAATTACAATTACAACAAATATTCAACTCCTCCTTTCTAAGTTACAATTTTTCATAAAGAGATTTAAAAACTTGCAGAGGCCAAGAATTTAATTATCGTAAAGGTGGAAAGCGTAAGTAAAATTCAAATCTAATCCCTTTTCTTGTGCTTTGATAGTAAATGCGAGTAAAGACGTGATTCCTTTGCGTCTCACATTTTACTTTTCCGCTATTCGGTTTTACAACAAACAAAAAAAAAAAAACGAAAATTAGAATTGTCGGTGCAGCTCAGATTGCACTAGTGAACCACGAAACGGACAAAACATGAAGTAACTCAATTTTAAAGGGACGTGTTATTTTTGCATGACACACATAAAAGACTACCACTGAAAGGACTTTTCAGGGAAATCACATCAAACATGAAACTGTTCAAATTAATTTGCAATGAGATAAATTAGTAATCATTGTTAATATTCAAAATCAATGTAACTTTAAATTAGTAATTAATAATTCAAAAGAGATATGAATATGTTCATCAATTTTTAGAATATGTAAATTAAATTATCTGCAACCGTCCGACATGCTGGTTTGTTTCATATATTTCTGGGTTTACTAGGTTATTCAGTCCACCTACGCGATTTCTGGCTATTGTTCATTTTTATGTTATTTTATATATTTATTAAATTTTTTTGTATTTTTTTAAATTAATTATTACTCGCAGTAAAATAAAAGATAATAATAATTATAAAGTAGAAATTTCAATGCTTTAAATTTCATGGCAGTAAATGTATTCACTTTTAACAATTTTTTTATGAAATAAATGTAAAATGCCGCAGAAATTATATACTTTAAATCACAAACAGAATATAACGAAGTAAGTGAATGACAAGTGTTGTTTAAGTTTATTTAATATTTGAACCAGTGTTCGTTTGTGGTAACAATTCATCTCAACAGAGAGCAATAAAATTTTATAGAGTTCACATCGATCCGAGTAACTGTATAAATTTGTTAAATAAAAAAAAATAGAAGTTGTTGATTGATTTATATTTGATGTGCATTCTAGTAGAGAGAAGAGATGAAAAAGAATAAAAGACGTCTGGATAAAATTACACCAAAATAGAAATCCGCGGCGATCAAATGAACTGAATTGGATATATTTAAGCCGTCATAATTCTTTTAGTAAATGTGAAGTAAAAAAGTAAATCCTGTTTGGTGCGGCGTAACGTAATAATCTGAAACAGCTCGAATTCTATTTATTTTTAATTCCATTCAGACTCGCACCACTCATTTGTTTTTTATGTGTACAGGATGTTATCACCATCGCCTCTGTAAATCAAGTGATACAAATTTGTGGAAACAGGATCTATGCTGAATTAGTTATCAAGATGAACCGGGACATGTATTTTCTATGCTATCAAGAAAACTACTTTTTAATAGCAATCTAGAATGTTTGTTTGCTTTCTTTTCTTTAACGAGTTTTAAATATCAAATCACAATTTATAAAATACTTTTGATAAAATTGTAAGGAATATTGTTTCTTTTTCCGTTTATTTTTGAATTACTGTGCACTAACCGGGTGATAAAGATGTACAACCCCGGAAATATCAAGGGAATTGTAGTCATTTATTATTTATGTTGTTCTGTAATTATAATTGCACCAAGTATGTAAGTCAAATTGTTACACTTCCTAAATTATGCTTTTTTTGTTTAGGGGAACCAAGCTCGAGCTCTCTGCTTTTTATGCAAACTTGCAACGCGCTCGTATATGAAATAATAGAGATTTATAAAAGTCGACAAAATGGAAGTTTTATTCTTTTGGAATGCTTTAATTCAAAAACTGGTGTAACTACAGGGTTATATTTATTATGTAAAGCAATATGAATACAATGGTTTTGCTTTTCCTAATAAATTTCATGAATTAATAATAAGCAATATAATAATTTTCTCGAAATTTATTAACAGATGGATTAAACTTTTTTTTTCTTTGTTCCTATTTATCGAAGAAGAAACATTTAAAATCTACAGCATCAGCTTGTAAATTGAATTATCCTTTCGTCTTTCTTTCATCAATTTCTAAGGATGTCCTGAGATTATAAAGAATGTCATATTCTTTGTAATACGAGGATAATAAATGTTCGGGTTTGAGATTGCTAGGGCCACTGCAATGATGCATCGACAATATTCTTAACAGCATCTTGAACTTTTAAATTAAAACAGGAAACTGCTGTTATTATAGGAAAGAACGGAAATATCGTCTTACCCATAATGTTACTTTTCATTTTAAAAGTAAATCCACATTTTAGAGGGTGGCGATTTCATCCCCAAAATTTAATTATTTTTCGGGATCTTACATTACAACAGAAACAACTTTTTACTGGGTAGGTAGTTCATATGAATATTGATTTGATAGAAGTGCAGTAAATTATAATTGTTTAAACTAAATTGTTTATTAATTTTAATCGAATCTTTGTGAAGTTGCAAATTATTTACTATTTACTATTTTTTTTATTAAAATAAGATTAATATTGGTAATAATGCACCATGAAAAAACTTTCTAAACCCAATCGAATACTTCATTAAATAAATTACTTTTTTTATTTCTTCAACGTAATCACAGAAACCGTTGTAAACCAGAAAATTCGTGAAGTACGAGGTGTAAAATAAAATTTCAGCGAGAAGAAGTTTTAAGGAAATCGATGAAGCAGGTGTAGTTAGCACTGATGGAATGGAGCTTGACTTTATTAAATTTTATTTGGGGGAAATAATTATCGGTATATGAAAGTATTTGACGACGAATAGTTGCTAAACTACCCTATATTATAAGTGAATTTCCTATGTTCATTAAACTTGAACATAATTTACATACCCAGCATTTTTATCGATGAAACTATCTCAAGAATGCAATTAAATCACACGAAAAATGGGAAGGTCCATTCACGATAAATTCCCACCTTAAGTTTAATCAAAGTTTTTTTAGGGATGGTTTAGAAAACCTCATTAATATATGATCTAGATAAGTTGAAGTGTTCAACAATTATTTAGTGATAATTACGTTTGAATCATATATTATTAAACTAATCACTTATATTGATAAGTTATGTGCAAAGTTGGGGTTTAATACAGTCGCCGGTGGTATCGAACAATGAAATATATCACCTAAGTTTAATTTTGGTTGTGGATCGATGAATTTACATAAACGTATTTCAAATTACTACGTAAACACTACCTCAGATCGAAATTATTTCCTCGTGTGGCCGTTCTAAATAGATTGATTAATAGATTTTCGGTATAGGCCGCTTTTTTCTTCACGGCCATAAATTTAATTGGACGGATACTATTTTGACAAATGTTGTTTTGTATGGACATTAATTAATTGGTTCTGGAGGTTTGTTCGGCGGACCGAATCCAAGAGAGAATTTCAATATCACACATCGCTACTCATCTATATCTACACAAAATTTATAGGAATATTTTATCAGTAGAAATGTTTCAGCTATGAAATTACATCATTTGATGCCTCGATTGAATATATTAATTCAAAATGTATAATTATGTTTAATATATCTAATATCAACAAAATTAAATTTTCCTGTGTATACAAAATTTTGACTGAAAAATTCCAATGTGGTGATTTTTATGATCTATTCTTTTTTACAAGTACATTTTTTCAAAACTTTAGTTATTAATGAAGTAAACACTTTTTAAACTGTAAAAAAATTCCAACCTTGTTTTGTTCGCGTTACAAAGAAAAAGGAAATGAAACTAATTGGGATGATTTAAAAATGTTTTTAAAAGGGTACAATTTACGTGAAAGGACTTTCCAATTTTCCTATTGATATGTGCAGTTTATATCCAACGTCGTTTGTTATTTCTAGATAATTTGTTTTTGTATTTTTGAAAGTAATTGGCAAAAAATGCAACACGAGCTCAATTTTTCCCCAATAAAATATTGTTAGAGGAAATATTTGTAGACAGCTACAAACATTTTTATGCGTGAAATAAAATACGCGCAAATATGTTTACTCTCTCGTTTAATGTTTATAAGATCGTGTTAATATTTAGATGGAATTAATTATCAGCACTTTTTATTATAACCGTAAAATACTATCAGAGAATTTAAGGGGTTGTATAAGGGTAATTTGTTTATTTACAGTTAATCGCCTCATAAATCTCGTAATATTACTGTTTTTATGTATTTATCCCCCCGAAAATGAGTTTTATCCCGTGGAAAGTGCTGATTTTCGCGGACCGAGAGTACTGATGAAATCAGTGTAATGGTGCAAGAGTAAGATTCGTCTTATAAAGAATGAGGTACGAGGTGTAAATTAGTTCCACTAACAGTTTATTGCACGCTACTTTTAGTTGGATGTGAATATTTTTTTTTTTTGCTTTCTGAAATCACATGTACAAAAAAGAAACGAATAAATCAAACTTACGTTTTAGTTAAAAAAATCAAATTTACAATTCAATGAGAGATAACTGAATCTATAAAATGACACGAAGGAAAGTAATGGGGAAATAATTCACGAGAAACTGTAGGCTTAACGAAATTGATGCCGAGGCCTACATTTTTGCATAACGAAAAACAATTTTAAAGGTGTTTATACTTGTATGACACATGTCAATGTAAGGTTTAAAGCACATTTCTATCAAATCAATAAATCCAAGCAAATTTTGGGGATTATTAAACCACATTTCACAAAAATATATCAATTTTGTTATTTAGTTTTATCATTCTATTCATACTAAAATAATGAAGATAAAAAAGGAAGGACAGAGTTTTTATTGAAATTTTACGCTACTTTGCTACATAGTAAAACACAGACAACAACAAAAAATAAATAAAAACAAATTAAATAGAAATCAATCGAATACATACTAACAAAACTTTTAATGTTTCCTGGTGATATAAATAATTCTGTCAAAAAACAACATTATAATGAGTAAAAAGGCGGTATGTGGATGTGTCCCAATTGGGACAGTTCCAAAAAAGTAGGAAAACCCAAGAAAACTTCCAACAAGGTGGATTTAATCCTTGAAGAGATAAAGTTGATTATTAACAAATAAAAGATAAAATGTGACAAAATATGCGAATCCGCGATTAAATTGTAGCAGAAAGTAACATTTCCCTATTAATTTCGAGGTAATTAAAAGAAAGTTCTTTTCTTAATGTTTCTACAGCATGTGCACCCTTGCAAAAAAAAACAGAATGCTTCATTACATTTTTTTATGCCGTTTTTGCAGTTAAGATCGACGCGAGCACTAATCTTGTGTATTCATTAATTTCTTTTGATGCATTTCTTGTGTTTGCGTCATTTATTTTCTTCCCACAATAAATAAGGTGAACGACATTTTCCCCTTAGTGTTTTTGTAGTTAATGACAACCAATAAAATCAATTACCAAAAAATTGAGTCACAACCATATTAAACGCACCCCGTAACCCATTTCCTGGCTTTTAATAGCAAAGAAAGCTGTAACTAAGTAGTCAAAGCTAAATTGTTATTTTTTTTTAAGCAAAGTTTTTTGTTTTCCTATGTTTCCGTTGAAATGTAAGGAGGTGGAGAATGTTAAAGCTTAATTATTCTGAATTTAATGTAATGTTTCCTTGCACTTATCTCGAAATGCATTATTGAATTGTTTTAATATAAAGTAACTGTACGCCGTAACGATTATTACACCACAAACAATAAGAAGTGAAATAAAGTTTTATTGCCACCCTGCAATAAAGAAAAATAAATTTGAAAGTTTTACGGTGAAAAATCCCATTAATATTAACCCAGAATGATTTCTTTCAGAAGACTCAGTGGTGCAAAAATAAATTCGCCCCATTCAACCCCAAATTGAGTAATTAGATGCACGTATCAATCGAAGACTTAATTGCCGTTCATTATGTGAAGTGGGCCTTCACCATTGGTTATTTCAAATCGAAATTTGATGAACCACAAAACATCTGTATGTTGTTTATATGTACGAGGGTCAATATGTTTCCCATGCAAATTCGCGTTTTGATTTGTTCCACGTATACCTTTTTTTGTAAATCCGTATGATTTATATTTAATTGGTCTCTTCGGTTTGTGGATTTAAAAATGGGATGGAATTTTATACAACTGTCATTCGAATGTAAACTTGGTAATCGATATTGCTATCTTTACGACATCGTTTTCTAATTTAGTTTGAAATTCAAATCCGCATTGTTCAAAAGTTAGAGGTCTATTTCAGTTTCGGCATGAATTTTAACGATTGCTATTAAATTATTTCGTGTGGAATATGGGCACGACCTTTGTGGGTCTGGTTACGAAGATCATATTCGAACGGCTACCATTTTAATACTATTTATTTCGAATCATTACGTTCATTTTACATTCATACATCATATTCTTGGCACAGAAATTGAAATAAAGATGGAATTCATATTTCCATGAAACAGTGTCCGTCCCTTTATTTTACTCATGTAAACATATTGCCAACTCCTCTACACTTCTTAATAATTAAAGATTTTTATTTATAACTTTAAATTTATATCAGCTTTATATACGAGCTCTGTAAATGCTAATAAGAATCTAAAGTTATAATTGTTGTAAACTAATGATTTATTCAAATATTTTTGCTTATCACAAACCCATTTTGGAAAATTTTTTAGCTATTAAAACACTCGTGTCAGAAAAATTTTTTCCTCCCAATTAGTTTTTTAATGAACTATTGCATGTTTATAGTCTGATCTACTTTTTTTCAAAAATTTTCCTTGTGCTTAATTTTTACAAAGGTAAACTTAATTCCATAAATACATTTTAAATGAATGCTTTTGTTTGGGTTTGAGTACTTTACAATTGTACATGTTAATACAATTTACATTTCGTAAAATATTTACAACTTGTTAAACAACGGAGTGGGGATTTAAAAACAAATATTATTTTTGTTGTTTAGGAAGGATGCAATCAATAATATTAAAAGGATTGTTTAGGAAAAAGGTCAATACGGTATAGGTAGAAAAAGTATCCCAATTTCCCTAGAAGTATGCAAGTTGGAAAGCGACACTCGAATTGGTTGGTTACTGGGACAGAATATGAAGCTCGTAGCTCGTAAACGTATACGCAAATTTTATTCCTCAATCCAATTGTCAAGTTTATAGTCGAAAATTCCATTACGGATGAAAAGGTGTTTTTTCACAATAAACTTGTTCGCTTTTTAATTCACCAATAACCCTCCACGAATACCAAATAATAAACGCGAATGTAAAATTTAAAGATTATTAACGCCCGTTTTCATATTGAAAAGACATGTTTTCTTAAGTAATAGGAGGTTAGAAATGAATTTTATGGAATATGTGGTACGCTATTTAAATACATTAAAAATAAATGGCTTCTACTCTGAATTCATTTGGATTCCTTTAAATTCAATTACGTAAATGTACACGACATCCTAGTTTTCAAATTAAACATTTCGAATCTTGGAACTTATCTATTCTATATACTCGTTTGTTTAATGATTAATTATTTATACAGAACTTTGAATGAAAATTGATTAAACTGCATTTGCAAGGTTTCTCAGGAACGTTTGATAGTCTGGAAGGTAATTTAGAACACAAGAATGTTCTTTTGGAAAAAATAAACTTTGTAAATTGTATTTTTCACATAAAAAAAATTTCAAAACTTTGATGAAATCATAAATCATTCAATTTTTTGTTAGATAAGTATAATGTTTGTAGATCAAAAGAGCATAATGGTACTTTGAAGTATATTGCTTTCAAAAATTATGTATCTTCTTTAAACTGCATCCGCTTTTAGTTACACCTGTAATTATAGATATTCACCTTTTGTTTGTAAAATAAGTATAGTAAAATGAGAAAAGATAAGTGAAATTTATTTTGACATAGAAAATTATGAATGTGCTGTAAAAAAGTGTGAATAAGGTTTTAAAATTAAATGGGTCAGTTATTTTGATTTAATCAGTGCGGTTTTCGCCCTTTTAACCCAACGAAATTAATTCTCATTTAAAATTACATGAATCATTTACCTTTTTTTTTAGATGAAAGAATATGATAAATATTGTCTTTCAACTCGGGAATAACAAAAGCTTCCGGAAATATGTTTTGTGGCCGTGGCAAAAAATGTGCACCACGT
This sequence comes from Coproporus ventriculus, assembly GCA_027574865.2. Taxonomy (NCBI): domain Eukaryota; kingdom Metazoa; phylum Arthropoda; class Insecta; order Coleoptera; family Staphylinidae; genus Coproporus; species Coproporus ventriculus. Next base: position 43,573 of record JAODAH020022356.1, read on the forward strand.
GATACGCAAATTTTTATTTCGTACATACGAAATTAGAACACGTTCCTTTCCACCAACAAACTTTTCCCCTTGGTTTACATTTACTTAATGCCTCTACAGCTGTATGTTACACAAATAAACAAATTATTTATAAGTCTGCAAATCAATCAAATTCACCATTACTTGTTTTATGCATATCAAAGAAGAATCAATGATCTCAAATGTATAAATGATTCGCCCAGAATTCTCTTTAACCGAATTGAATATGCAAGATTTGAAAAACACAATCACTCTAAGAGTTCTTTTTTTTTTAAACAGGCTTAAAACGTACGAAAAGAAATCCAGAGATTGTAATGTATATGCAAAATTCAATTTCCGTTCCTCGGCCCTAAAATATACAACAGAGAAAATTTAAATTAAAGTAAAAATTTAAATAAAAAAGGTTCAACACATTACATTCTTTTTAACATCTTTAAAATTGAATTTGCTGTCTTCCACTTTCCACTTTCTATTACCAATTTCCATCCTTAAACTTAAAAATTTTAATCGGTTGACAAATTATTTTAAATAAATTAGGGAAAAGGTCTATTTAAGAAAATCTCTCCTTAAATTGTGAAAAACTTCACTTACTAAAAAGTTTTGACGAATCGGAAATGTATTATTTCTAGATCAATTGAAAGATTTGAATACCAAATATATTTTATAGTGTAGGTGCTAACAATTTCATATAGATATGTACGAACATGTACGAAAAGCTAAAAATATTTGATTAAATGCCGTGTAAATAAAAAGAATGTTTGGCCGAGGGTAAAGGGAAAATTATATTTATATTTTTGGAATGTATATTGTCGAACGACATGAATGAAAAACGTTTCTTCATTGAATGTTATGTTAGATGAGCATATAAAGATGCAAAAGAGAATAACTATATTACAAATACAAAAGGAATTTTAATTTTCTTTACTTCAGTGGATTCCTTTTTAAAATTTTTACTGAAGCGTTTTTAATTGAATTTTTCTAAGAAAAATATATTTGTTTCTACAAAAGGGATATCCTTACTAAGTCATCCATGATATATTGGGGAAAATTACTGCGGCGGAAGAAATATCTCCAGATCCTCCGTCACATCATTTTTAAGATGGCGACGTTATCTTCTAACCGAAATGCCATTACATAATTTGTGCGTATGATTTTAGTTTTAACTTCCGCGCGCGCGTTATTATCTTTATTATTATTCCTTATCTACAGAATTAAGACTAAATCGTAAAATATGCGCTCGCGCGTATGTCTCCCGAGTAAAAACCCCTCCCCGCGCTTCGCAACTTCCTAATATAATCAAATTTATATTTAATTAATTCCCAAAATCCAATTAAATTTGTCTTTTTGTAGAAATTTAAGTAATTTTACGATTTAAAGGAATAAGAAGTTAAAATAACATTGATGTTAAATTAATTCCCCGCGATTTTTTCACATTTTTGATTTATTCTAATTAAAATTCCTTTTCGATTGATATTAGAAACTTTACTTCGACCTTTATCTTGTTCTCTTTTGTAAGAAAAATCCGCCACAACACTTCTTTGTATAGAATCATTTTATCTTCAAGCTCTATATAAAATTTAAATTCATTATTAGAAAAGTGAAACGATCATTATTTTCAATATCAATTACAAATTTTATTTAATGGTTATTTCTGTTTAAAAAGAAATAGGAACATTGTGAGAACGGTCGAAAGAATTTTTGAGATGTGGAATTTCTATTGATATCACTCTTGCATTTACAGAAAAAAAAAAGTTAAATGTTTGACGCTTTCAAAAATAAATGTTTCAAAATTAAATTTATTTTCAAGTCAAAATTGCAAAATTTAATATTCTTGGTGTATTTATTATATATTTCAAAAACATTCTGTCTATAATTTTTATTCGTATTGTAAAGCACCTTTTGAAGAAAATTCTATATTGTGGTCACAAACATTTACGTGTAGGGGCGCGTGAGTTATATCATAATTCAGGCATGTGCGGAGGCGTGAATTGAAAATTGTATTCAGTTACTTTCCCTCCTGTAAAGTTAAGAAAAATGATCAGAAAAAATAATCAAAAGTAATTATGCTTATTTTTAATATTTGATGACGGTTGAAATATAAAATGTAGATTTTTTTAAGTGACGAGTAATTAAATTTTGCAGTGGGGATGGCGATTTTTTGTATAAAAATTTTAATTGGGTACGGAACGGCTTTCTAGAGGCCTTAGTAAAAAAAAAGAAGTAGGTACTTTGACAAGTAAATATAAAATTATTCAGTTTCGTAGAACATTCAAGCTGTCGCCGATATATAAAATGAAAGACAGGCAGCCGCGCCTGTCCGCTTTTTATCCTAATTCTGGCAGAAACAGAATAACACATTTAAATTTTTAGCGAATCCTACTTTCAGTTTCACGCTGCAAACTCGCGAAACATAAATTTTTATCGCAAATTCCCATATCATTTGAAAATGATGAATAATAATTTGCTGCTTTCTTGAATTCCAAATGGAATGATTGCCGAAGTTTGCTAATCCTATGTAAATTGAAGGCGTGTAATTTACTGAAAAATAAAGCAAATTAAGCAAACGAATCCATATCCACTGAAACCCGGTTAAATCTAAGGCAGACTGAGTTAAATCCTACCAAAACTAAGATAATTCAAACAAACTTAATGTTTAACCAGAACTGACACTCCTTTCGTGTAGAAGTGGCGAACTATTGTTTATTCAATCACGCCAGAAGATGTTTTTAAGTACTTCATTCAATTCCTTCCTGCGTTTCATCACCATCTAATCCCTTCAAGAAATAATGTGTAATCCATTTCATCATCCCAACCTTTCCACAAGTCAACTGTTCTACTTTAAATTAACACCATCATTCAATTATGATCCATCAAATAATGACAACTCTGATGTACACAAGCACACAATTTCAGTCCACTTCTACTTCAACAAAACTTTCATTAACAAATTAAAAGATAAGCCTACGCAAATGAATTTTACTATTCACGAAGGTTTCGGATTCAAAACGTTTCGCTTTTCTTTACTGTTACACGTCTAGACTTTGCCCTTTATCTTAAATAGCTTGGATTAGCTTTGTCTACGAATCAACAACTCACAAATCTGATTACCTGCTACATTAGTATTCATCTCTATTATATTTTTTATATAACTGGAAAATATAGGTTTGGATACTCTTTCAAAAATTAATCACCAATTTACTATATCTATCCATAAATATAATTTTAGAAAAAATCTAAATTTTTTAAAATAAGAAAATGGAAGTTATCGATTAATATTAAATGCAATTATCCTTAATTCGATACCCTACCATTGAATACCGTTTCTTATCGCGATATTAATTCTCCATGGTGGTTTAAAATTTTCTTTCAAATAATATATAATTTCCTTAAATTTGATCTTTTTGTAAAGAAATTTCTAAAGAAAAAGTGAAATGTTATCGACAGAATTTTAATATGTGTTTATTGACGAATTTGCATATCATTAGCAATTTAAATCGTCGATGTAATTAACGTAATTGCAGTTAATTTGTTTACGCATGCAAAAAGAGCGGTCGATAACTTATTATCCGCATCAATCCATTTTAATGATTTTTAATTGGCGACAACAGGCATTTTGTTTACTTAAGGGCATCACCATTTTCTTGATAATTGCGCAGATTGTATAAATTGATTGTAGATGCAGAAACAAAGCCGTGAATGCAAATGCACTTGTTTCGTAATATCATGTGGGTTGCTTTAGTATAAAATAAACACAGCAGCATATGCGTAGATAAATTTAATTAGCAATTTCCTATTTGACTCTATTATTGTTATGTAATAAACGGCGACCACCCGTAAATACGATATCTCCTTTTTTGAGAAATCTTCCTTAAGTCAGTTAATTACTTCGATTGCTTTGATTAGGCTTTTACTAATAAATGTTATTATTTTTTCCTTTTTAATTAATTGCACATTCAAACTAAGACATATTCATAAAAAAAATTTAAGCGAAAACATCAAATTTTTTTTGTTTTACTTATGAAAACGACACAAACATTCAGGTAAATGTTTAGTATGCATGCTCTTTTACATTGTCTATCTCCGTGCATTTTTGCGACATCACAGAATACATGCTATTTATTGTTCTGTTTCTTGTTTTTCATTGTTTTTGTTTCAACATATCAAATGTTTTCAATGGAAACTTTCGTGCTTTTTCATCTTTTTCATCAAATTAAGCAACAAAATTGAAATTAAAAGTTCGAAAATTGAAAAATGTTTGCTCAAAATGATAAAAACATTCATTGCGATGTATGGTCTTGTAAATGAGATAGGAGATAACGTTGTGCGAAATTCATATGTTAGTGTCATAATGGAATTAATTAACTGGTGTAAATAATATCAGCGTAAGATTAATCACCTGATTAAATTTAACGATCATTTGATTCGCGATCCCATCCTGCATCATAAATTGCAACGACGGAAATCATCTTCCCATTTCTGTAAGCCCATAAATGACAAATTTCCATTTTCAATAAAGCACATTTACTGTCCGATCGGATGCATGTAAATAATAAATATTCATAAGTACTCTCTTCAAAAGCGAGTTGTGTGAAGACGGGCGACTCATCTCTGGCAAGAATACAAAAATATAAGTCAATAAAACTGACGGGGATTCATGGAAGTTTGTAGGGCATAAAATGCCAGCTGGAGAAGTGTTTTTTTTTTCTTCCGAACTCGTAATAAAGGTAATTTTACGGGCAGATTTCTAATAAAAAAAGAAAACAATATGCGTATGGATGTAAAATTGCGACACAGCTGTAAAAAATATGTAAAACACAAATACTCAAGGATAAACCTATTTTACTAAAATACAGTGGCGTAGTTTATTTTTGCCATTTGGTTCTAATATCTAGAATTCCAGGGAGAGGAACCACATTTCTGATAAAATTGAACAATTAATTTTGGAACAATATAGAATCTTCTAGCGGTCATAGCACTCGACGCGAGATTAAGTGACATGGGTTCGAATCCCAGCGGAACTGTAAACTTTTTATCCATGATTTAATTACACCCAAGGAAGTGATTATCTTTAAAAATTTCAATTCAATTTCACATATTTTATTTACAAAAGTTGTTTCACTACTAAAAAATGAATACCTATTATAATTTTTAAATTTTAAACAATAAATTTAAATAAATAGATTAATAACTTTTAATAAAATAATTCAATATAAATAATGATATAAATTTTGCAATCACCCTTTGTATTTTGTGCCCCCTACAGCTATCTCATTCAAACAATATAATTTTTTTTATAAAAATAAAATTTGTTTATAATATTTATTTAAACTTTTATGTGTTTCATTTACTTTTATATGAAAAATGAATATTCGTGTTTGTCGTTGTTAATTGTAATAAAATTTTAAAAATAATATTAACAGGTTTCCCCTTTTTTATAAACAATTTGATGAAATAATTGTTCCAATTTCTAAAATAATCCAATTGAAGCTGGAAGCTGAATCAATATTGACAATCGAGAGTTCTGTTTTCAGAGTACACAATAAAACTGGACTTTATTAACAATTGCTTTGAATTTTCTTATCCGGTTCATAGGTTAAATAATATTTTTATTGGCCGTAAAGTGAAATGAATTAAATTGAATCGCGCTTATCATTCTTAGGATGGATTTATTTGTAAGAAAAAAAAATTATTCATTCGTCAAGTTGTGAATAACTGATTCATGTGGATTGGTTAAAATCTAGATTTCTTCGTTTTATAGTTTTTTTCTAGTTAAAATTTTTATTTTTATCACAAATGCAAAAATTCCATTTCTTCCAACATTTTTATTTGAAGTTGGAAACTTTAAAAACGAAAGAGAAAAATCAATTAAAAGTTTTCTTAAAGTAAATATATGCGTAATAGTAGTTTTGAAAACTTAAGTCGAAATATATTTTTAAGTTACTTTAATCGGGAAAAAATATATATTTCAGTAAATAATTGAAAACCATGCAGTAGTAATTCAAAAAATGTTATACTTGTTCTCAAATTAATTAATTAAATTAAGTTTTCCAATTAAAACTTGACTATGCAATTACTTTTTTCTTTTAACGAAATTAAACAATCAGGTTCGAATATGGAAATTATAGATTTTTCTGTATTCTTAAATTGTTTTTTAAAGTCTTTTATCAATTGATAAACTTTAAAAGAGAGAAGGGGTCTCAGGGTTTTGAAATAAATGTACAATCTCAATCATGCATCTAGGGGACCCAAGGTTAATTGATAATCCAGGTTTCACTTTAATCAACCACAATACCTCCTCAATCAATTACGTCTGTATTTATTGATTTGCTTGTGTCTAATCTTAAATCTTTTGTATACATTTTATCTTGCAATTCCACAATTCGTATACATCAGCTATAAATTTTTCCCGCTTCTATTTCATTCTTATCTAACGATAAATTTTCACAGTCGGTTATTCTAAACAACAAAATCGTCAAATATGAAAATTTTTTGTAATTAATAGAAAATTGGAGGTGTTTTTGAAGGTAAAAAATACATAACGAAAGGGAGAGTTGAATTGAATCATCAATCATAAAATGTCATATTCAATAAATCGGTGGAAGCCCATTCGAAAAATTGCATGAACGATGTTCACTGATGCAATGCTCCTTCTTTTATTTGTAAAAAAGTCCCGAAGCTACTTCCTACACACTTTATCTTTCGTAACTAAATTTACAACAACAAATTTTACAGGCGAGAAAAATTGTGTAGTATTTCAAATCAATTTTATAAATAAAACTAAAATAAACAGGTAATCGATACGTTTTTACAAGCCATTCGAAAAAAGTACATAGATAAAGAAAATCATTATTTTCAAAGACAAATATCTTCTATATTCTATATGAGAATAACATTTGAACATAATATGAGCAAATAGAGAATATCGTTTTGCAAATATTACTAGCATATTTATTTTTTAATATCAAAATATTTGAGTGTTCTAAGAAAGCAAACAATTAATTTCAGTAACTCGCGCAAAATGCAAAGTTTATAAAATGAACGTGCAGTATAATACACCTCGAAGTTATTCAAAATTTACTAAGTGGAATTCCTTAAAATTACTCCGCCAATTGCGTTTCTATATAAACACGTAGAAGTGAAAATATCCTTGCAAGATATTTATAAAGAGGGAATAATATATATGACTTTTTAAGAACGAAAGATGAGAATCTCTGGCAAATTTTTTTTTGTTCGCGCACGGAAAAAAGAAATAACATAAAAAAATAATAATAATTTCTTTTATATAACTGGGAAGTTAAAAAGGAAATTATTTCATGTGATATATCATGTTGGGTTACGTATAAATATAGCCAGGGAAAAAGTACAGCAAACAGTGCTTTGCAGTTTTGCTTTTTCTCTTTTTTCGAAATAAATTTATTTTATCACAGCAATAAATTTAATTATTTTCAGGATGTTCTCTCACTCAATTATTATAGTTTTAACAGGTATAAATATAAATCTCGCAATTATAACGTAACATATCATGTTAATTAAGCTTTTTCTTTTAAATGACTAAACTAAAAGGCTTTTTTTATTAGAATACTGACACATTTAATTAAACTGAGGATTTATAATGAAAAGAACGACAGGATAAAAAGATTTTTTATTTTTAATGCATTTAAAAAATAAAATAGGGGGTTAATTTGTGCAATTTTGATAGGATAAATCAGAATTTCTCAAATTGTGGTCGCCTTAAAACCGTAAAAGTAGGAATATTAACAATTTTCTTTTAGTATAAGCTATAACCATGTAAGAATTTTAATGTTCTGCAATTAGTTTCACGAGGAGGTAAACAATATATGTGACGGTGTACGAAATATGAATGGATGTTTACATAAAACTTACACGTTTTGTTGGCCCTTACCATTCATCTTCAAAATAAACGCCGGAGAATCCCGAAAGCATGAATTAAAGCAATTAAATAACTTATTTTGTATCCAGGGTTGAACGGATCCCAAAACTTTGTGTTTATGCGTATTAATCGCCTTTGAAATATGTTTGTATTAACATCGAATGGAACCAAACTAAACAAATATTTTTCGACCCTTTACAGCTCTACAGTCTATATATTCTATATGTAAAAACATGAAAGGAATTATCTGATAATTTCATGTATTATTCAAGATTTCCAGTTGGATTATTAATTGGAAAGGTATTAGTGACCGTAAATTATTATCTGTGACGTGTTTATGAAGTGTTACGCCGTATTCAAGAACCTATCAGTATTCATTATTAGAATTTAATTAGCAGGAATTATATATGTATCTCTCAGCACCACTCTATTTACCTCGAATTTTAGTCCCTGATAATAAATTTCCATGCTGCAGCTGTTTATTATGAACAAAAAATATTGTGAATTTTACATTTAATTAATTTGAATTACATATTCGTATTTTTTACAAAACAGTTCCAAATCAGCAAAAAATTATGCAACTACTAAAAAAATATAAGCCAATAAAAATCATCAAATCAAAATGTATTTTTTCGCATATAAAGTCTGGAATTACATTTTCGTGTTAGTTTGTGGTTAACGCAAAGTAGTTTTGTGAGATTTCATCATTTTTGAATATACAAATCTAAACAATTTTTACCCTTGTTTACTCCCAACAAATATAAATCTCAACAAATCCGACACCCTATTCATGTGGTTTTCAAACCCCCGTTACTAAAAATATTTTCCCACTCAAATTGACTTTCTAAAGCCACTAACTTTCCTCCAAATAAAAGAAATATTTTATATATAGCAGCATTTTAATTAATTACTGTAAAAGTATTGATAAACGATAATATTCTTCTTTTCTGTCAATTTTATAGTATTGTTTTGTAGCTTAATAAAAATAAATCAATTCTTGGAAATGCTTAATACTAGTTGCTAATAAAATTTTATTACAGATTACTAAATAAAGATAAAATTGAAAGATAAATTAATTAATCATGTCAATGTTCTTGGAAATTTAAATAATAACATTATTCATATAAATAATATAGTACAACATGTTTAAAAGTTTTCAAGAATTTGACAAAACAATTATTAATAATATCTTTCTTATCTGTAATCTTTCATTTGTTTTATTTAATTTTAATTCCTGCTTCAATAATTTCTTTCCTCATTGTTAGCATTTTTATAAATATCTAGATTGTATTTTACCTTCTCAAGTGACTTATCACATTTTGTTTGTTTTACACCTTAGCATTTCAATTTTTAAATTTTTTACATTGTTTCACATTTTCCTCTGCTCCGAAGTAAAATAATTTAATTGATTTATTTTTAATAATTTTATGGAGTACCGAAGAAGTGCTCGCGAAAATGGTATAAAAATATAATAATTTACAAAATAAAAAGATGGGAAAAAGTTAAAGTGCAGGGTGGAATCCTCGCAGTACAAAAAAATTAGTATTTGATAAAATTTTTATATATGTAAAATATTTTAGTTAAAATTTAAAATAGAAGTCCTATGTGAAGTTTGAAAATAAGCAAGCAGCCCTCATGCATTTTACTTTAGAGCACAGTATTTTGATTAAAATAAAAGCATTATGTATAGAATCAAGCTGTACATATTTATTTTTTCATTTTTTGTTCTAATTTACGTTTGTTATACTGTAGAAAAGAATTTAAAATAGTAATTTTTATTTCAACCTAAGGGTTTGATTGTTTTTTGTAGAGAATGAATGTTAGCACCTAAGCCATTATTCAAATGTTAAAAGGGTTATCGAAACATATAGTCCCCAGGATGATAAATACGGCGTTTAACCGGTCTATTAATCTTCCAATTTTTTTCTTTTGGCAGAGGGGTGTAAGTATCTACTAAGTCCATTCTTATTTACAAGAAATAACACGTATCCATTACAGTGGAACGTAATAGATTTAATTAAAATCCTACGCGAATAACAGGAAATGTAATAAAGCAACAGAATAATTTACAAGTGAAAAATATGGGACATATTAAGGAACTATAGGTACATTTATATTATGTATATATATATACGCCGGGCCAAATCACATTATATTTCTAGCAATCTCCTAAATGGAACATATTCAATTCAAAATGAACATTCATTCTTTAATTACAATTTGACAAGTGTATTTCGAGCTACTAATTTTCAATTTATATTCTAATCGGAATATTTGGTTCCACATCAAAATTAGAAATTCTCATAAAATTTTTATTAATTTAGTAACAGTAATATTTTAACTCAAATGGAAAGTAATTTATAAAATGAAACTGCAAAATGATAAACAAGTTGTATTTTTATGTAGGTAAGTAGATTTATAAAAATCAACATGAAAAACAATTTTAAGTAATATGAAACGAAAGTAGAAGATCTGCTAATGTTAAACAAATTAAGAAAATGTACAATAGTATTGTGCTATTATTCTTATCCACATTTTTAATTTTAAACTTTTCAGAATATATATGAATATTTTCATTTCAGAATGTAAAAATTATTTTGGTTGAATATTATTAACCGTTCTATTTCTTTAGTAACTGTCCTTGCTTCTCTTAAAACATTCAAGTAAACAAATTTGGATTAATTGAAAGCAATATATCTAATCCATTATTCAAACACTTCCTCCCTGGAATTCTATCTGTGGATTTCGAATTGCAGTCCTTTTCTTGAATTATTGAATTGCTTGGATATAGCTGTGTCAGACTAATCGCACTAAAATGCCGATAAAAACATATATTTTATACAGGATTATGCTGCGTACGGAATGTTTTCCGATCGACTTACTACAAAAATGCACAAGGAACGTATGTAGTATTTACCAACAACGCCTTTTGCTTCCCACATTTCTATTTTATAATTTACAAGCTGGTCATTTAAAAACTCGTTAACATTATTTTCTATATGTTATATTGGCTCTATTCAACATTTTATGCACTACGTGTAGATTTTGTGTAAGAATTTTAGGTCACCACCTACATGCATGAATATTAAAATGTTATTTCTCAATAATTGAAGATGGAATTGTAAATAGTGTGCATTACAAACACACATGTTCTTTTTCCATTCGAAATTGCACTCAATCACTGTCGGAATTGATTGGCTTCTATCTTTTCCCTTTTCGCGGTTCACCATTTAATTAATTGTTGAATTACAATATTTGTTATCAAACCAGCAATTTAATGATTAATGGTTAATTGAATATATAAAATAGAACCCCGTGGAGATATTCAATATATCATACAACACATTACAAAGTTATAAAAGCTTCGATAATGATAGTAATGCTCGATTTCCATTTCTCTGATTTAATCAGTTCGATTACATTTTCCACATACTAGACCGAGTTTAGTGAATGGTTGGTTTGTTATGAAATCAAATTTTTATTTATTTGTGATGAAGAAACTTTAAAGTTACAGTACCTACTTCCACTAAACTGATGATAAGTAAAAATTCTGATCAAATAACCTGCCACTTTGCTCAAATATATTAAAGTAAACGTGCGGTTTTTTTGTAAGATAAAAATAAATGGAATTTAGGATTATTTTGGAACTTTGAAAAAATTAAGAATGTTAAGTGTTAGGAGCAAAGAGATGGACGTCATTTCTACTTTTTGGCGATATTTGAAGACATTGAAAATATTGAATTCAAATAAGCCATTATGTCAAGCCCTTTTGGGAATGCCTTTACCCTAATGAAATACACAAATTAATTAATTTTCTCTTTACATTGCTGTCAATCATAAATAGCGGAGTCATCTACGTACTAATATTGATGCGATTGATGGGTCCAGCAGGATACTTCGAAATTTCCCGATGCTACGATCGATTTCAAATTATTAACAAATCTCCAGTTCCAATTTAGAAATACTCTTCATTTATTAAAATAATTATAATAAAATTAATTTATAACATATTTTTACAAATTTAAAGAAATTAACTACGTTATGATGAATATGTGAATGCTCTTAGTGTCTTAAGAGGTAATATGGGGGCATGAGGTGATACGCAACGTGAGCTATTTTTTGTCATTACCTTCTTTAAGACAGGCCATTAATCTTTGTTATGCTTACATTTTACTTAAAAATTATACGCCGTTTTGAACATATGTAACCAATTAATTCTTTACTACTACATTATAAGCTACACATTTTTATACTATAAAAACTGTCATGGGGAACGTCACATAAATTTTATTTTGACTTTTATTGACTACTAGTTAATAGTACGGTTTTATATGATTTTGATATTTATTGCATAATATATTCATTTTATGAGCAAAAATATTTTCATTATTTAATTATTTAATCAAATCAATAAATTTTAGGTTGATTGGTTTAGTAAGTGAAAAATTAAACAGTTAGTTTTAATTCTTATTTCGATGATTTAAAGATTTGTTTATTTACTTTAATGATACTTCATAGTACTAATAAATGTTCAGCTAAAATTGCATCTTTTAATTTTATGCTATAAAAGATTGATTACAAATGCTCTTTCAAAATAAAACTGTTTATCGTTAACTATTTTTTTACAATAACAAAATATAGTGCTAATTATTTATTAGCATTATATTTTTTAATGACTAGCTTTATTTTATTTCATCTAATCGTGCAATTGATTATGTAATTAAGTAATTTTTTGTCTAACTGTAGTTAAATAATGGCATAGACTTATAGTTAGACATTTAAATTTCTAATCACGATGATGAGTGGTTCAATAAAAGTACGTAGGTTAGTTCGTGATGAATTCCCAAGCAAGAACTACTCTTATTACAGCAATTAGCCGAACATATAATTTAAACTTTTAGCAACATTAAAATTGCACGATCCTGGAAGTAAATCTGCGTTGTTCAATTACATTACTCACTTAATCGTTAATTAAGAAATTTGTAAACCCGCAGAAAAAAAATATTAATTCGACTTAATTTTCCCTTTAAATCAATTTTAAAATTGAATTATTCCTTTTTTGGGTAAAATTTGACTAAGTGTCTTGATAAAATCTTGAGTGACCTTGCTTTATGAAAATAGTAATTGGATTTTATAAATTGCGTTCCGTATAAGGCGAATGAAATGAAATTTAGCCTTAAAACATATGATAATAAATCGGCATTTGAAATATCTTCACCTCTGTTGTAACTTATCTGTAAATATACAAATAATACATATATGGGTGGCATATCGGGGCTATTAATATATTACATTTATTGATAATATCCTTATTTTTACATTATAAAAATGCGCGAGTATAATATAAATTAGATTTATTTTAGAGATACTCTGTAAAAGTTTCGGCCCGAGTCTGTACATTCTTTTTAATTTCCGATATTAGATCTCTGGCATTTTTTTCAGTTGCAGCGACGTTTTTTTGTAATTATCAGATTTTAACGAGACCAGAATGTGGGTACAGTTTGCCGCAGAACAAACTAACAACTTTTATGCAGGCAAAGGGTGGTTTCTCTTCCCTCACAAATTTTAAAACTTTTGTTCTTTTCGTGTCGTCATAAATTACATTCTTTTTAGAAAATCTCAAATCAAGAAAAATTGTCTCGACAATATTAGCGTAAAAATTATTTTACATTCTAATAAAAAATTACACAATTTTATTATCGGAATATGTTTTAAATTTTTGACAAAATGCCTATCATCAATAATTTTTCTATTGTTTTTTTTTCCTGGCCAAATTAGGAAAAATCAAAGTTTAAACTTCGGAGGGAAATGTGCAAATACTTATTTTGGACATGCAAGTTTCTACACATCCTTTTAAAACATTTTATTTGACCTTCAAACAAAATCATTCACTCTTCCGAGAATAATTTTTTAGAAAGCCATTTGGAAATTAATCACATTTTTGGTTTAAAAGTACTTCAAATTTTAAAAGAACATTTCATTCAAGGCGAGCAAATGAATTCGGTGTAGTTATTGCTTTTGGAAAAGTATAATGATTTCATTCAAACTTTATTGAGTTCAGAATGTAAATTTTAATACAAAAAGTGGGACATAAAATAAATCCGCGGTAAAAGTTTTATATAATCTTCCATCCTGTTGTTTACACTTAGAAAGGAAAATACAACACCACAAAAAAACTAAACCTTAAGAGAAATATCCAAATGTCAAGCTCATGTTCGACAAATTTGTTGTTCCATTAGATATTTGTATTGCAATGAGTAAGCAATCCCGTCATATATTTATCTAGGACAACGAGTTACTATACATGGAAATACAGCTACTGAAATTTCAACACTAGAATTGAACGTGCCACGAAGGTCATCCTATTTTATGTCATCCATCCAGATTCAATTTATGCGTAGGATTTAATTAAAAATAATAAAATATGAAAAATATATTTCCGGAGACTTAAATTCCTCCTTGACTCATCTTGAATAAATTGTGTAGATCCACAAGGTACCTCTTAATTATCTTTTGATTTATCGACTGGAATAAGCTTGAGTTTAGAGCTCTTTAAAACACAATCATGGAGATGATAATAAATAATAATTTTATTACACTGACTAATTTTATTTTAATAATTAATACATTGACTCGCCATTAGTTTATTTCAAGAGATAGTAATATCTATAATGATATTAGGTACTAGGCTTTAAAGGTTGTTAAACAGAGTTTTTATGAGGTGGCCATTTCATTCTTATCACTTTGGAGAAATTAGCGACATAAAATAGTGAAGACCTTTTTTAAGCTTCTTGGTTTGATTAATAAATAATTCGTTAAAAATCTTGAAATATTTTTTCTAAAAGACGCTGCATTGTAGGAAGTAAATTTAAAATATTTACACACGACTGCTGCATTGTAATTAAGCAAATACGTTTGAGAATATTATAAATGCAACCATCATTTTCACAACCACGTGAGGGAACATGGCATGTTTGTTGATGAATATGAAATAGAACATATTTTACAAAAGAAATTGCTAGCGTGATACAAAGCATATTTTAGATCTTAAAACTTATAATGAGTCCTTCATTTGTATATTGTGTTCAATTTATTCACTTTGATATGTTTAGACTTTATAAAGGTAATAAGTTTGCATACTTAGAGGAAAGTACTAATTTTCAAATAAAAATTATGCACCAAAGAGAAAAAATTTCATTGTAAAATTCGTTTGAAGTTTTCAGTGATTGTTATTTTATAAAAAAAATGTAAAATTTTGTTAGTTTCAAAACAAAATTTTTATATTGATTTAAAAAAAGTTGTTTACGTGGAATACTATAATATTTTTAATGGGCGAAATGATTAAATTAAATTAAAAAATTTTGCATAAAATATAATTATTTAAGAGATTTTCATAAAAGAAAATTATTTAAATGTTTTTATGGGATTTTAATTAAGTATTGTAGGTGAGCAATACTTTTTTGGCAAGGTTAAAAATAAACTGATAAATTCAAATTGTAAAATGCAAACATTTTTGCATAAATTTTGGCACGGTGCACTCAGTTCCACTCCACACATATTTTTTTCGAACAAAAACCAATTTTTAATATTTCCTCTTCATGTTTATTTTTTTCTGCTTTTATTTATTTTTTTTTTCAAAATTGAATGTATAAATTGAATTTATTGGTACAAAAAAATATTGCACGCTTGATTAAACAATTATTAAGTGCAACATTTTTAATTATTCGTTGTGAGCGAGTGAAATTTGCATAATATGTTCATGTTCAAGGAGAAGTTTAAATTGGATGTTTCATTATAATTAAAAAATAGTCACGTGAAATATTCGGTGAGAGTTTTCAAATACTTTCCCACCATGTTCATAAAATTATGGAAAACTTATGAAAAACTTATAATAGTGTTAATTAAATTTATGGTTCACTTCTTACACGAAACTTTTCTTATTACTTTCCTCTCATTATTAATTATACTACTTTAACCAACTACTAGGATTATATCTTACTTATCTTCGAATATTACAAAGATGTTCCTTTTGTGTATTTATTTATTGTTTTAATAAACCATTTCACTTGTATAATTATATACTTTAATTTAAAACTCTATTTTACTAAACAAACTTTTATAAATTGGGCAAATATTGACACGTACATATTGCTAATATTCTGAGTCGTACAAAGAAATATTTTATACATTTTAATTATCGGAATGTACATATTTAAGGAATAGAAATTAACTGAAGTAAAATGAATTCTTGCTATAATTTTCACAATTGAGAATTTTTAAATAAATTGTTACAGTAAAAGTTATTATAGATGAAAGGGGAAAAGAACTAAAAATTTTATTGTAGGTTGTAACATCTCACAAGGGAAGAAAATATTACAAAATATAATAATTAAATAATTTTAATTTAATTTTTTAAATTAGAAAACACTTTATTAGGTAACTTTTCATTATCTGAATTGTAAACTGTCTGTACGATTAGCAAAAGCACAACAACTCATTTAGAAAATCAAGTTGTTTTTTCTTTCGAAAAGCTTTGGAAACGCTTTGATCCGGTGTGTTAAAAGGGAATAGTTGATAGGACAGGTAGTAAACACCTTCAATTAAAGTATTGATTGATATAGTTTTTTGCAGTTTCAGTTTTAAAGCTTTACGAGCTTCAATGGAAACTCGGTTAATTAAAATCAGTTATCGATTCGGAAATCACATAATTTTCCTGAGAGAAAAAAAAAACGAAAAAAGGAAGCAGATTCAATAACATAAAGTGCTGAACTGGTTGTGAATCCTGCATGTGGTGAAATATAAATAACTGTTTTAAATTGCGAAATAGGAAATGCGATGTTGAGAATGTTGTCTTTCAAAGAAATTACGAAAGGGTTTGAGGATGTAAATGCAAAAAACACCGAGTTTTCCTCCAGGATTGGATCTTAAAAATGACAAATAGTATTCCATCTTTTGTAAATCGATAAACATAGGAAAATAGCGATGTGCCTTTGGAAATTATGATAGATTTGACATGCAGCTTGGAGAACGGTCCAGGACAAAGATCAGGAAACGCTGCGTGCAAAGAATACATTAAACCAAAATGTAACTAATATAATAGTAGAGATGTAAACAAGTTGTTATTGGATGCTATAATCGCGAAATGTTTTTTCAACCCCATTTTGGCTTTATCACAAGTTTGTAGTAAAAGCTATCGCATTTCTAAATGCTTTTTAATTTCGCCAACATCCTTAAAAAAAACTGCTCCTACATATTTTTATTTATTTTATTAGATATTCAAAACGTAAGATTTATTATCTCTGCACGTGTCAGAATTGAACGTAGCGCCTTGAATTTACATTTCAACAAAAGCCCTCGCGCCCTTTGTATACAGCACTTTCATATAAGACAACTATGCAAGGAGCATTATTGTATCCCTTCTTACTTTTTCCTTTTTTGCAATTTAAAATTTTGCATCAGTATAATAAATGGATATATATTTAATAAATGAGGATGAGATGTAAACCGATTACACGCTACGACGAATTTTCCCTACGTAATAATCTATTTGTAATCCTAGTGCCAACTCAAATTGAATTTAATCCAAAAAGAATTGACTTAGTATTATATTGTCCTTCTACTGTTATTTCATATAATCCAATTTCCCCTCCAAATTATTGTCTTATCCAAGGGACTTTTATTTTATAAATATCTTCTTTCCTCTTTTCCTTCATGCGTTACCCTTCCTTATTATAATCCTGAACAAATAAATTTATTTTAATTCGCAATATCACATTATCATTTGTAAACAAGAAATTTACATTGGAAAATATTTTCTTTTCTCGATTTATTTTTGGCTTTATATTGTCCCAAAATTTTTAAAAATGAATTTTCTAAATTTTTTTTACAACATTTTATGATTATATACTAAAGCCGGTCCTGAATACGAGTGTAATTATAATAATAAGTATGTTAATTATGTAATTTTAAGGTCAAATTATTAAAATTTATTTGATAACATTTATCATATTTTATTGCACAATACCGACAGAATATTTAAAATTACCAAAATCATTTAAATCATTTATTTTAATGATATGAAGCAAAAGTAAAAAGTATTTCTATATTTTTATAATCAGAAGGATAATGATGTACTCTTACTTATTATATAATTCAAAACGGAAGATTGCGCCACCTGGAATTTTTAATTCTCTTACTAACTACAATTATTAATTCATACAGCACCTCCAAAGAAATATTTGAAGGAGCTGTATACACGAAATAACGTCAAGAATTTTCAAAATAATTAATTGTGCGATTAGAAGGTGGGCTTAGTAAAAAGTATCCACTTTCCCTAAAAAGGAAAAAAAAGAACCGCAACATTGGTTCATTTTTTACGGGATTTAAAATAATTAGGAGAATGGCGTTCCGCAAAAATGTAATCGAATTTGGGAAGAACGCGCGCGCGTGCATTGAAGGATTTAATTAATTTAAAAAATAATTAAAAATGTATGGATTAATTAATGTTGGGAAATTAATCCCGGGAAAGTTATAATTATATCTCGAATTTTCAGTGATAAATTAAACTGGAAATTATTTATTGTTGTGGCATTTCTCAAGAAGGAGGAATCTTTTAAATTCAAAACAAATTAAGCAAAGTTTTATGAAAACAATAAACTTTTCGGGATAAGAAATTTTGAATTTTGTATTTACTCTTCAAATCATTTTTTGAAAAATTTTCGAATGAATTTTTATACTTTTTTAATATTCTGGTTATATTTTGATATGAGCTATTTTCATTTGAAAATATATAGATGATTTTATCTAAGAAAATTTTAAAGTTTAAGTTTTGAAAAACTGAAATATATTATACTTATTTTCTAGCGAGTTTATCGTGGTTATCACCTAGTTTCAAAACGAACGATTTTATACGAAAACACAAAAGTGATAAAAAAAGAATAAACAAGTCAAACAGATTCTATAAAAACTTTTAATTATTTATTGTGCTACACCAACTCATTAATCTGTTGTTTTAAAAATAACACATTAGGAAAATTGTGAAGTTTTCTGGTTTTCCAACTCTTAACTATTTTTCTACAATACTTTTATTTACTTAACGAACATGAAATATGATAATTTATTTAAATATTAACCCGTGTAATATTATAAACATTAACTCCATAAATTAATATTGTAATTTTATGTAATAAATTTTATTTATATTTCAAGTTTAAATCGTCAACATAAATTATGATAGCTACTAAAAAATTCCTTTACAACTTTTTGCTAGTTTTCAGAATAAATCCCTTCATTAAACTTGTTCTACAAGTAAACCAACCCTTTCTGCTCATCTTTTTTTGTACTGTAATACCTAAATGGGAAGTTCTTCCTCATATAGGAGATTACCTTAATTTACATCTTTCGTTTTCCTATTATACAGGGGGATTTAAGAATGTGGCCATTTTGTTTGTACCGCTGTATTTCTATTTTTTATGGTGCAACTGAATATCATAAATTCAAAAAAAAAAGAAAGTTTAAAATCTCTTGGGCAATGAAAATTGAAATGTTAATAATAACATGCACTTTAATCATTTATAACTCTATTTATAGAAAATAGTGATATTTTTAAAACATTCAGATAATTATCACCAAATTAATTAATTAATTTGGAAATAATAAACTATTTGCGGCCTGCAGGATATCAAAAAATAAAAACAATTTTATTTAAATTGAAGTTTCATCAGGAGTAAAGTACAAAAATAAAACAACATAAACAGTTACCAATAAATTTTTATAATAACCGATAATTTAAATGTTAAATGTATTCATAATAAAGCAATGAAAAATTGCAATTTTTTATTCTTGTTATTTTAGTTCCTTGAATATTAAAATATTTTCATTTGAATTAAAAATTGAAATTACAAATAATGAAATATAAAACAATTAGATTAAAATTTTATTAGTGAAATTTTTAGATTTTTTCTTGCAAATTTAATTTTTTTTTTTTTTTTTTGGAATGATTGGTTGTTTGAATTGAATTTTTAGTGGAGTGGAATAAAGCCTAGAAAACAAAATGTTTGAACCTTCTTATTGATTCCATAAATTTTCCCCGAGGGATAATTCGTAAAGTTGTAAATTTGAAATAGGTATTTTGATATGAGAACATGTATTCCCACGAAACATATAACATTAAAATTTTGGTGGAAGGACTAAAATATTTACCTAAATTGTCAGCGTTCAGAAGTAGCGCTCCTAAAAGGAGGAGAACGGTAAGGACAATCCAGGATGTCATCGCACCGCATTAAAAATTCACTTCATTATTTATTCAAAAAGTGTTTAGCACCCTCACATAAGTAGAAAATTGCGTGCTAAAAAGTTTTTTCGTATTTAGAAATGATTAGAATAGAGTCCTGACATTGATGGACCACTTTGGAATTAAGAGTATTTAATAAATGTCAAATGGACGAGTCACGCTCCGCACAAGAGTTCACGTGTTGTTTCTGGTGGTGGCTTACGAAAGTCGGCACATCACTGAAACCAAGAGCAGTGATGCTGGATAGAATTCACACAGGCGGCGAATGGACCACGACGCGAATGCTTACGAATTGTTACGAGCCTCTGGAAAATTCACCATCCAGAACAGTGTCTATCAGAGGGTCGAATGGCCTTATATACCTATATTCTAATATCTCTTCCTATCCCTCAACTAATCTTAGCTCCTCAACTTTTACCACTTTAACACACTACGCACTCGAAATGACCGACCACATACATTTATATAAATCACGCGCGTACGCACCTACTAACTAATCAATTTTCAAACCCTTTAATAAAAAAACCCATTTTTATTTCCACTCAACATCTAAATATTACTTTCCGTTTCTAATATTTATTCATTGAACATAAATAACTAGGCCACTTCGAGATACATATTATTTCCAGATCGGGATCCTTGACCATCGCAACACAAAAACAAAACCACAAATTATTTACATTTTCTCTTATCGTAACGAATTTTCTGTCTTTGTTATTTAACATTTTATTTCATTTATTCCTACATAATCAAAACTAGAAAACAATAAAATTAGATTGGATAAATAGTTCAAGGGAAGAAATTATATTATCATTTAATTAAAATGCGTAAAAATGTAATAGAACTTTTTATTTAAATATAATTGAATCCCACAAAAGGTTTTACAGAATTTTCTTTCAAAGCTGTTTATTTTGTTAATTAACATTTTTGTTAGCATTTATCTTGAAATTTAAAAACGTAGTTTTTTTAAACTAATAATTTTTTTGTACACTTAAGTCATTCACTCACTTAACAAAATTTCCCTAATATTTTTAACAAATATTTCGTTTACCAGTAAAATATCAGAATATGTTCAGATTTTTTTTATATTTACACTTCATTCGCATTTAACCGGCACTTTTATGAAAATACACAATGAATTATAATCCAGGTCACTTAAGCGTTTTATGTTGTTTGCAAGGATTATGCGAAATTAATATAAAAGTTTAACTTTTTTCAACGCGAAGCAGAAATCCACAAAATGAAAATATTTAAAATATGTATATTACCCTTAAATCAACACATTTTTTAAATTAAACGTTTCAAAATACACATTTTTACGTAAATATGTATATATATTATTAAAAAATTAATTTTAGATTTTTAAATAAAACATTAAAAATTGTTTTCTTTCTATTCCCGTATAAAGTTCTTTGTCATTTCGGATAATTTTATTATGAATGCTTTTATATTTTTAAGAATGCTGTATGTGAAGTGAAATCGAAATTGTTTTGGTAAGTTCAAATTTTATTTATGTAAAGAACAAAATTGAATTATTTTAGAACTATTATTCTTACTTAATATTTTTTCATTCCTTTTGTTCAATTTTGATACCAAAATATGATTAAATAATAATTTTAACTTGAAGTAATTTGGCGATTAATAAATCTGTCACAGAACTAATAGGAAACGTCAGACAATGAAGAAACTATAATGGTTTATTAATGATTAATCAAATTACGCAATGTAATCTCTGTAAATGGGAGATTGTAACAATATGCTTGAGAATAATTTAAATTGCTTTAATTTATGTTAAGTGTATTACGTCTGCAATAAATATTTGGTTTTATTACTGAAGTACAAAACAGTATGCTCCTACATGCATATAACATTAACGCTACATTTGCGCTTAATTACGTTCTTCATTTAAATTTTTCATATGCTGTTGTATTTCAAGTGTTTTATCAATGGCAGATGTCTTCCTTTCTTAGCTACTTATTTTCATCTCGACGAATGTATTTATAGCACACATACTTATGTGAAGGGTTATTAAAATTTAAATACCTGCCAAAAATCCTTCACAGTAAAAAAAATGTGCCTATTCATTTAAAAAATGATGTAACCACATGAACGCAATTTCATTTGCATAAAAATTGTTAATAGCCCATGCAAACGAAATAAAAAGCCACAGCATAGCGTTAAATTTAATACCTTGAACAGTATTAATTAATAGAGGATTATACATATAATATGAGTGATAATGAGGATGCAAGAGATATATAACTGGGATTATTTGAAATTATGACCATTTCTGCATTAGGAAGTTAGGACAACTTTACAATAGTTCGAGTGTATGATAGAAATTGAATTACAGAATTAAGTTACTTTCATACTAGAACAATTTCCAAATATTAACATATATATGACATGTAAACTTTATAGAAAATTGTTTAATTTATGAACTATATCCAAGAAACCAACTAATTAACTACTTTACAAACAAATTATTTACAAATTAATTTATATCTTCGCCAAATGTAACACTATAATCTTCTTAAAAAGGAACA
The DNA here is from genome assembly GCA_027574865.2 of Coproporus ventriculus. Taxonomy (NCBI): domain Eukaryota; kingdom Metazoa; phylum Arthropoda; class Insecta; order Coleoptera; family Staphylinidae; genus Coproporus; species Coproporus ventriculus. The sequence goes on from JAODAH020022356.1 coordinate 66,320, forward strand.
GCAAATGGTAGAATAGGAATGTTAAATATAATGAATAAAAAGTGCATCGAATTGTTCACAAACAAATAAATTGTGTTTTAATTGCTGAATGAACCAATATAATGCATTTTCTATCCCATTGACAGTTTCTATCTTTAGTTTTAAAATTTAAAATTTTTATCAAATAAACTTCCAACAAATTTCAATTTATGTTGTGTTTAACGTCAGTATTCTCTATTTGAGCAAAATGCATGAATTGAAAATATGAAATAACAATTTCCTGTTATTTTCATTTGATATTTTCGGTTTATAAAAGGTAACAAAAATGCATTAGCATACTTTTCCAATCTGTAGTAATACTAAAGTACGAATTTAAAATTTAGTTAACCCCACAAGAACATAAAAGTATTCCTCAGAGAAGCGAGTTTGATGCTCCGAACTTCACTTAAAAAATAAATGGGCCGATAGTTGGGATATCAAGATGATCACTGATGCTTACCAATTTTTTTTACTAACACCAAAAAAATCCGATATGAATCTCACGCAAGCTTCCATTATAATAAAGGACCGAAAAAAAATTACCTCGCCGAGGGTGATTAATCTGCGTGAGTTAAAAATATATACGAAAGGAAAATAAATTGAAACAGTAACTTAATTGCAAGGATTAGGATTTGAAGTGTGCGCAACTATTAGGACATGATGGAAATGTGAAGTGACCTATTTCAATTTTATTGAAGGGTTAACAAGGTAAAATCTGCGTGGATCTAGAGGAATTAATTTGTAGGTTTATTAATTGCTCACATTAATTTTACTTATCCCACATTAACAAAACCTTCGAAACTATTTCAGTAATTCAAAAACTTCATCCGGGAAAACTCTTAAGCAAAGGGAAAAAAGTAAATAAAAAAATGGGGGAGATACAGAACTGCGCATGCAAATAGTTTAGAAATTCCGGATATTCGAATTACTCATATTTCTCCAATTTTACAATACATATTGAGTTAATTAAGTATTAATAGCCTGAATAATTTTTTTTTAGAAAATTGATTTGAAAGATACAATTTGTAAAAATCTGCTACATTATTGATAGAATCTCACTATGATATTACTTTAATGCCTTCATTATGCATGTTTTGTCATTTATATAAGCATAAATTCAATTTTCTATTTTATTTAAACCATGAAAATTCCTCTATTCATCTTTAGAGCCAGAACATCTTTTGAAACCTTCTAATCGAAATCGAAATTGTTGAGATGGAGAGTATATCCCGATAGATCCAAGTAATAAGATATCCATCGAGACGTATTTACAATTTTACGATAGGAAGACTAAACTGTAAGAAAAATGACGATGTTAACCCCTACAATCGAGCTTATTACGCTTTGGTGCGTTTCCAATATTATTTCACACTTTATAACTAAATAATTCGAATCTACAATGTTATGGGATCAAAATTCGTAAAGCGTTTCTTTCATTAAAAATATGACTGATATTGATTCGTGTTTTATTATAGTAAATTCGAGAAGCGATTTTGTCGTGTATACAAAGACAATTAAATATTGACAATATAATTTAATCTTACTTGAGTTAGTTACATTTCGAACTAATGAAATTTATTACTCGGGAAATAAATTTATTTAACTTTGAAAGCGTTGACATGTGGTTTTATCGTGATCTGCTAAAAATTTTAGATGAGTACCGTTTCATTAAACGGAATTTACAAATCAAATCTGTTAGGCGGAAACATGGCTTTTCAAATTAGCCATTTAAATCCAATACTGTCAATAAAGAATGACTCCCATTAGTCAATACGTTTAAACAACCCAACATGTTCGATCAATTAATTTAATGGTTGTGAACACAGATTTTGAACAATGTACATATACTTCAATATATTTCTAAATCAATTTCAAAACTAATTTATTTTATTTTAAGTACTTCGAACAATACTGTTTAAATAAGCTAGTCTATTTCTATCTAAATTTAACTATTTGTTTAGCTACACATGGAAATGGAAAAGTAATATTGGTTTTGAAAAATAAACCAATAAAAATTTTGATTAACACCTACATGATTGTATTAAATAAAGAATGAAACAATAAAAATCATTTTAACTTTTCTCTCATGTTATGGTTGAAAGTTTCGTTATTAATATTATCAAATTAGTCGATAATACTATCATCACATTAATTAGTTCATTTTATAATATTAGTAAGGAAACTTTGATGGTATTCGAAATATAATCTTGAATTATATTGGATATGAGATCACAAAATATGCAAGTTTAAAGAAGAATTAATTTGACTAAACAAGTAATTACAAGTGAAAACAGTAATTTAACTGAAATAAAGGACCAATTTTGATATTTAGTAAATGTAATTGCGATATAACAGTAATCGATAACGAATTATGGGAAGAAATGGCCAAGATTAATTTGCAAACAGCTTGCATATTGCTCTTATAATACATTGCGATGGCTGGTTGATTAAATTCGCAATGTTGTACACGTGCTGAAGTGATTTGATTAGTTCTCCATAGATCCTACCTTTATTAGTAGTATTATAATATTGTTAGTAATGATTAGAAAGGGCGGCATATAATCATTTCAGTCCCTATATAAAGTTAATAAGCGGTGCGCATAAGATTTTCATGTAATTCATGTACATCGAATTCAATATTTAAATAAGTATCCACTTAACACTGCATCTATCCGAGAGATTATTACTCGCATAGCAAATTAGATTATCAAAATGTTAATACATTCAGATAATTACTCACATTTATTTTACAAAATTCTAATTAGAAATAATTTAATTAGTTCTCTTAGTTTTGGCAATAAGAAAAAACATTCGAATAATATACAAGAGAAACTAAATTCCCATATAACGATAAGAAAAGCAAAACGATTTTCTGATAACTAAAAGCTATAGGAATGAATCATCGATATCTAATTCTAAAATCTTAAACTTAAAATGTTTATTTGGATTTTAAAGGATTGCGGAGATCCCCTTCCAATAAATTTATATTCAGTAAATTTGCGAGAAGAATATTTATAAACACCTAGAATCTATTTTTATTACACTATTACAGTCATTTGATAAGCAGTATAATTATCTCTTTCCTGTACGACGGAAAATAAATTGAATGCTAAAAAGGATAATTTAAATAATAAAATCGTGCATTATTTTCTTTTACATTCATTAAATCCAACTAATCTCTTACTTGGTGTATTTGAAAGAATTAGTTGAACGTGATTTTGGACCTTCTTTAATACAACAGCAAAAGTTTGTATGTAGTGTACGGCTTTTATTAAAAACTATATGTTTAAAGCTTGCGTTCTTGTAATATTCCTCAAGTTATGTAGTTTTAATAAAATTCAAGAACATATCCTACTCCCCACCAAATGATAATCCTATGCATGCGATTTTTCTATCATATCAAAATATTAAAGTTCTTTTATCCTGCACGAATTTTCTTCCGGGAAAATATTTTAAGAATACACAGAGCACATAACTCAAAAATAACCATAAAAATATTTCTGACTCCATATATCATTTTAATGTTGATTACTCAAACTTAATAAAAGGAGAGAAAACTAAGAAAAAAATACTTTTTCAAATCAGAACATTTTTTATTAATATTTTCATGAAAAACGAAAAAAAAAAAAATTTATTCACTTTAATATTTCAAAAATTAATTTAATAAGAAATTATGTAGTAGTTCTGCTGATGGCCAGTCCCGCTTAATTCAGCGTTCATGAAAGTTGTACTAAAACTTCGGAAATGCTATTTTAAGTAGTTTGCAGAAAGTTAGCTTTAATAAAGCCTTAAATTGTCGTGGGCTATAATACCATAAGCATTCTATATATTATGTAAATGGTGTGATATGTGCAAGTTGTAAATATATTTATATATATATATATATAAACTTTTATTTTCCTTCTGACGAAAGTTTTCTTCTCCCACGAGTTAGTGAGAGAATGAGGGAATGCTCTTCAGCGTACTATTGAAATATTATGGGCATGCGCTTCCTTTTACTGAAAAATTCTAACTAAATTTGAAGTGTAGTTCAATTTTTAATCTCCTTATCCGGCTACACGAAAGAAACAACATTGATTGTTTTTTTTTGTTTGATTAGAGTTGAACGTTGCAGGAAATTAAATACTGAGAAGCGTGCATGAAAATTTCGAATAGCTAAAAATTCATAAAAATGAAATGAAGTATTCTAAAAAAGAATTAAAATTCTTTCTGTGGAAGCACTATATTTTGATTAATTCGATTGATTTGTTCAAACTGACCTCATTGTTGTTGTAATCCAATAGCATTTGATGATGAACAATCAGGGGTATTTAGTATTTCATGTATGATGTGGTTCAAATGGGGTACAAATAGCATTAAATTTCAATTATCTAATTATTTAATTTTTAATTGATTAATTTTATTTTACAAAAGAGTGAAAATGAGAAAAAACTTTTAGTGCAATTGATAAATAAATGATTCATGTGTAACTTGGTACGAATAGGACATAAAAACATAAAATTTCAATCATCTTATTATTGATTCCTTATTGAATGAACCCTTGTTCATGCAATTTATTGAAAGCAATTTTTATTGCCGTGGGTGAATTATAGGTTCTTACATACACAACCTACCGTGTAGGTGTACGGATTCTTCCTCATTTCGACAAATAAATAAATTTAATTGAAGTCATGAAGAAAATTATAATACGTGTGTGGGTCGTGATTGATTGAAAATGTTCACTATAACAAATTCGATTTTATTTTTGTTAAGAAAACGTTGTAATATTAATGAAAGAGTTGTGTAAGAGACAAGTTGAATAATTAATGCGAAGAGAATGAGTTAAGTAAAAATTGAAACTGAAGAGTGCTTTAATTCAGTGTTATCGCAGTCTCCGATCCGGAACAGACAATTTATTTTAAAGCAAAAATTTTCCAAGAGGATTCAACCACCGTCAATAATTCATAGTTTATATAAGTAATACGAAATTGGTCGAGGTTAAGAAAATATTGATTTTAAACTATACCAATCGAATCTTTTTCTAAATTCGATTCAATTGTATATCTCACAATGCACAACTTCGTAAATACCATTTTCCAAATATTTAATTGTTTCAGGTAGAAATGTGAAGTTCTGTACTGGATTATGTAGTTAGTTATCGAGTAATTATAAATAGTACCAACAATGATTATCCAATTACGCTTCAGGTGCTCTCGAAATTAAACATTAAACTCCTTACCAAAAATGGGTTTAACTAGTTAGAGTTTGAATTCACTGAAGCATATTAATTATAATCGCTATAAATCTATAAAACGTGTCCAGAGTTCACTGTTTAATTCGACGATCGCACTATCAGGGCCGTATGTTTGCACAAATGTAGGTGAATTATTTGCTTTTGAACGTTAGCGAATGTCACTATTCACACATTTGGCACTCGTAGTCTAATAATTATCGTTTTATAAAATTTTAATGAAACATATAAAAAAACATAAATTTTAACTTTCTATTTCAGTAGGTATACAGAAGAAAAAAATAATTTTTAAGTGTGAAATATTTGTTAAGATTAATGATTCACAAAATTTCATATTAAAATTTAGTACACCTTTTCTCTAAGGATTTTATAAGGTCAGTGGAAAACATTATAAAAAATGTAGAAATTTTCGACCATTTACACTTTTCCGTGTTTTTATAGAATTTCTATAGCAAGATAATATCTAGAATGATGAATTGCTTTATCGTCGAAATAAATAAGGAACTAAAACATTTATTACAAATCAATCAAAAGGAATATGGGGTAAAACAACGAAAACATTATAAATTAATATTTAAGATTTTACTTTTTATGTTATTGCTAAGAAAATTCAAAAATTTCCACGCAAGAAAAGCACGTCCGGTTGTTTTGCATGGTAAAATACGGCAAGAAGAAGAAATTTCTAATAAGATATAAGATTTAAATTTATTAAAAATAAAATAAGGGATGCATTTGTGCTTTAGTATTAATTCTTCTTAATAGAAGCTTATGTAGGAAATGTTAAAATGGCGCGACCAAATGGGGGAGATATTAGACGACGGCTGCAAACGTAATCTTAGACTAGGACAATTGCTATGTCCTGATTTATACTGACAGAAACATTGGGTAATTAGGAAAGAAATAACTAAGCCTTGCTAATACCACATATTATTCCGATTATTCTACCCTTTTATTTACAACCGCCCTTACTAGCCTAAATAATGTGAAACATTATTAACTCTTTACCCTTTTGAAACCCCAAAATCCCAACAAAAATGATTCTAGCAATTAATAACGAAAATAAAAAAAGAAGGGAATTTATTAAATTTATTCCTGGGGCGCCCCCAAACTTTTGATGTTGTGGTGAAAAATTTCAATTTGATCCATTTATGCACTTAATCTCGACTGGTTGAATCTCCGTGTTAACGATGACAGAGGGAGTTTAATCGTCTCCCTTACCATTCATTTCAGCTGTGGTAAGACCCAACCTTTCTAGATTGAGAAAGCACTCTAAATAAAACCAAATTTCTAACACAGCCTTTTTTTTCGAAGCGAATGAAATTTCTAGTGTATCTTTTTCAAGTTGTAGTTTCCAAATATTCTGAAGGAACACGATCATAGCAATTTCCCTATAGTTACGGATTTTTTATAAAAAAAACTGCATGATATGCATAAAGGTTATAATGCATACGCTTTCAACAAAGACAACAAATTCATATTTGTATAAAATGATTATATAGAAAATCAACCTGCACTCATAAGTTTCTCCCACACTTACATTTTTCTTATTTTTTGATTTATTCTAAGATGCTTGCTCTCTTTATTTGTCCTTCCCACCCTTCCTAATTTTAAAGAAAGCAATGTAATTCCCTAAACAAACAGTCAGTTCACCTTCATTCTCCAACGTATGAATTACAATTTAACGATATCCACACAACATAAACATTAATTAAAATACGCAAAGATAAACCTAAACCCACGCTTTAAAAAGTAACGCCAAAGCGGATTTTTTTTTTTTTTAGTTTACAGGAAAATTATTTCACTTTACTTTTTTTGTTTAGAACCATTCTATGCAAATTGTATCCATAAATTTTTTTGTTTTGTTTAATCTCCCTCTTCTTTTATATGCAATATACCTAATACAATTAATTAAATTACATCATGCGATTGTGATTGTTTATAAATTCAATATTGTTTTGTGGCTCTTTGATCTAATTAAAACTAGGTTCTATTATGTGTTAGAAATTAACGGCGATTGGTAATTAGTAACATGAATTACTGCAATAATAATATTAGCGAACTAGTCAAATATTTGAATTGAAATTTTGAATAAACACGTTGCAATGCGGAATATTAAAAAAGTTTTTTTGAATGTATTACTGTTATTTCAATAAAACGTAAAAAATCCGTCTGAACATTATTATCGTTTAAGCAAAACGATTGCAAGATGACAAAGAAATGAAATTTTAGTGGTTTGGTGCAATATTTCTTGTTAAATCTCCATATTTGGTAAACTCAATTTTCCTTTAATCCTAGTATAGATGGAGTTAATCCATCTTACATTTCATATTGTATATAAGTGAATTAAAAGTCTTTTTCAACAAACATTTCTCCTTTTTAATTTTCATTGTTTACTTTATATTTGGAAAACTTGCTGGTTAGAATATTTTTTAGTTTATTTTATTAATTTAGTTATTGGTTCGTAGATGATGAACAATTGGGAGGAAATCGGTCATGTTGTAAAAGTTAGTTGGTAACGTGGATTATTTTAGCATAATTTTGAATCTGATTAGATAAGGTTGTACACGTAGGGGAAAGATATCTGAATGGACCAATTCCACATGGGCCATAAGCACTTATGTGCTTGGCAAAGTGTTAATATTCGCGTATGTTTGAGTATACACACCAAACGAATTTACACTTAAATTATTGTTTCAAAGTTTAACTACTATCCCTTAGTGAAGTTAGTGGTCTAATTACATTTACTTCAGCACATAAACAGAACTAAAGAATCGAAATAAAGCAAACATGAAGTATTTCTTTGTAGTTTAAATTTGGAGTGCATCTTTCCTTCCATTGATTTTTAGTATGAAAAGAGAACCCAAGATAAGGTATTGTTCATATACTGTAATAGATTTTCGGATATCCGGAGCATGAATGAGTTATCAAAATTGTTCGGAAGCTCGCCTCCATCCATCGAAAAAAAAAGAACATGTACTTCATAGTAATTTTAAAATAGAAAACTGACCCTACCACTACACATAAATATTATTGTCTTTTTTTTTAATTGATTAGAAAATGGAACTGGATCCGAATGTTAAAACCACTGACTGATAATACCACGTTAATTTCCGGCGTTGCAGTTCAGTTTGCTAGCGCTAGGGAGATGCAAAGGTTTGGCGCGGAACCGAGGGAAACTCATATTGACCCCGTTCTCCATGAAACACCCAACATTCCCACCTCAACCCTTTAACTTCATTGGCAACCACCCTATCTGACCAGGTATTTTCACCTATCACACGACATATATGAGAACATCCCCAATCCAAATATGGATTTGATAAAATTATCAAACCCTTAATTCAAATAACGTCAGTGTTTATCTAATTTAGAGCAAGAAAGGTTTTATTTAAATATATTACCAATACGATGGCATTAATTAGATTTACTTGTAAAAGGGAAACTCAATGAAGCACAAGCAAATGGGAAATAATTTATTTGTTCGCTTCGTTATTGATTAAAATTTAAACTAAAGAGAAAAGTTTTGGGGACGAAAATGCGTTTTCAGTATTGATTACAAAAGCCAGGCACAACGATTTCCATCTTTTATATTACAATAACTTATTATTAATTACCGCAACTTTTATTTCATGATAACGATATCATCATACGAAAAACTTTCTAGATTATTAGAATACCTATATGGGTCACTATATTTGATAAATTACGGCAATTTTACTTTATTTATATAATAACTTCGGAAAGCAACTGAACTACAAAAACTTTACTTTTCTGAATGTGTTTGTTTTATATTATCGATTCATAGTTTAGAAAGATCGTTATCTCAACATATGAACCAAATGCATTTGGTTGAGTGTGATTAAAAATAAAAATTGTTTTCAAATATATTTCTTCCTTCACAATAGAACTATTTATCAATATATCAAAGTAAATGAGGATGAAATATTGAATACGTTGATTTTTCTCCTTTTATGCTATTTCGGTCGGATAAATAAGGCTATACATTTCTAACCTTTAATCAAATCTCAACAACTGCTTATCTTTCAGAATCTTTTTCTTTATGTTGTCTCGGAGAAAAAAATGTTCAAATCATAAACTATAAACAGTATTTACAATTTTATTTATTATTCCTTTATATTCTTAATACTTCTCAAAAAAAAAGAATAAAACTTATACGTGTGTAAATTCAACATTTAATCATTACAAATTAATATATAATTTCATATCTTAACATATGCAACCACATTTATACTATGAGGCAAGATACGTCAAATTCTATAAAAAAATTTTATTGCAATTTAATGTAAAACAATAAAAATTCTTTAAGAGAAATGCACAGCTTTGTTATATTCTCGATAAAATAAGATTTGTTTTCTTTGAGATCTTGAGAACAGTCTCTCTCCAATTTATTATTGTAATCCATCTGGGTTGTTTCCTTCTCTGCTGTTGTGAGAATAGGCTCTATTATTCTGAATAGAATAAAATTAATTAACGTGTGCGTTGTGCAAACAAAAATAATTACATTTGTTTTGTAGAAAGCATCTCGCGTCATTTTCAGCGTTGCATTTACAGTTTTGAGTGAAGTGTAGAGGAAATACGTATAAAATCGCAATACATTGTATAACATTTTTAGTAATTCGCATCAATCTCACGAAATTACTTCGATAAAATATTTATAAAAGAATTTGTAATAAACTTGTGTATCACCAGGAAAAATTGCATAAATAAATTTTCGATACCTTCTTTTGCTTGATTTTAAATGAACCCAACTAAAAAAATAATTAGAACGAAGGTTTGAATTATTCATAAAATAAAAGATGCAATTTTTCTTTAGTTAGTAGTTTTAAGATAAAATAATTAAAAAAAGTAAAAATGTGCGTTTTTTTTTTCGATATCGCAATGATTTAGCAATTTTTATTATAATAATAAAATATTTAAAATAATTTGTTAATTTTAACCCATTTATTAAAGAGTCGTACATTATAATTGAATTATTTTGTATAGTGGGAATGAATTGTAATATTACTACGTGCTATCAGTAAATAACGCATCGAAACCATTCTAATTATGTGTGGATAACATGTAACTAATTATATAAAAATTATTTAAATGTACTGCATTTAAATTAGATAACAAATCGTATTGTTTTACATTCAATCAATCCAAATTATGTTTTGGAAATTACATTTATTGTCCGACCATATTATATGATTCTAAATGGTTCCTGGATTTAGTAAATTAGTTTGCTAATTTTAATTTTAAACATTATTAACTGTTATAAATTATTTTAACAATGTAACTCATTTTAGTAAATAAATAAATATAGAATATTGATTTTTAGAAATTTTTGTTTAAAATAAAAACAAATTTAATATTTTTTTATTTTGTTAAAAAAATGCTTTTTGTTTCATTCATTTATTTTCAAAATTTTTAAGATTTTATATTTTATTTTGCGACTTGCATCACCAAAAGATTTAATATGTTACGTTTGTTTTAACCACTATATTGAATATTTGATTTTTTTATTTATAATTTAATTTATATAATTAATAACCAATCCCGCAATCCGATCATCCATTTGCAATCGTTTAGTTGACCAACTATTTATTAGCTTTATATGTAAACGATTAGTGTATGCAGAGGTCGGAATTTAGTAAATAACGCACATTAGTCTTCACCACATGAAAATTACATTTAATTTACTTGCTTTAGTACAAGAATTAAACGTAATCACTACAGTTTGATTTAGTTTTGGGGTCACTACCCGTAAACTAATTAAAACAAAGCTAATTAGTTCATTTCATTTTTTTTTCGAAGTTTATTTCAAGTTTAATCCTTTTTTTTCTTTTTTGTATATGAATTTGTAGTAATTGAGGTTTAAAAAAGTTGAAGTGGGCGGAAAAGAGGCTCATCAAGGGGTGCAGTAGCTTTTCAAATTAAAGAGGAAAGTGAAGTAGTTAGCTCTCTTTTTTCTGTTATTCTGGTCGGGATTTTTTGTTTAAATTGCAAGTACAAGGTGTATAATAAGAACAAAAGTTATTTCAAAGATCCTTTTAAGTTATTAGTAAAGTTACATACCAACTCAATTCATGTTTTAAAAACAACAACAAAAATTTGTATCTTCAATTAATAATCTCCACAAATTTATAATAATTTTTCTCTAATTAAAAATTTTTGAAACGATACCAAAAACTAATTTTTCCACATGAATTAACTTAAGGTCCCTACGCAACATAACTAGTAGAAGGTTTTAGTATTTGGAAATATGTATATTGTACATTTTTAATAATTGGATTTGTACTAAACTTGTTCAATTGGAAACCAACATATGGCAAATGGATGATTCTCTCATATCCAATCATTATTGATAACATAAATTAAATTTTGTTGTTCGGTTTTTTTTTAGTATGGAAAAATTAAATGTAGTGCAGGTGGTTGGTAAACGTAATTTAATTTTAAATGTGCGTCGAGGGAATCACAATGAAACTCGCTTGCATACAGCATGTATTTAGAATATTAAAAATAATAGTATTAAAGGACTACAACAAAAATTTCGCACGAAGAGAATTATATTTTCTACCAATCACAATATTAATGTCATTGAATTGATGTGAATTTCCAACCCCAATCCATTAGGATTTTTTGTGATTCATCAGGGACGTAATAATTATTCAAAGCATTTATCTCAACATTACACGCATATCAGCAATAAAACGATGTGTGAATATTATAAATGTGAAAGAGGTAACCCTACAGCACTTGTCACAAAAGCTATTTGTTATTACATATAAAAATGACAGATATAAATAGGAAAAAGGAATAAAATAAAAATGTAACTTTAAGAGAAATGAAAAGAAGTTTATTTGCAATGAATTTAATTACGGCAATCAATTTTCAATTAAAATTATAATTTTCTTTAATACACAACTTTCATTTGATGTACCTAATAAAAAAAACATATTCATTGTGAAAAATGGTTATTATTAAATACGTTTGAAAATTTTTAATTGATTTCTAATCCTTACATTAAATTTTTATATTGAAGATTTCACATATAAAAAGTCAATAAAAAGTTGTATTATTTAGTTCCATTTCTAAATTCCTGTCAAAACAGTTTGTGTTTGCAAGTTTATATGTAATGTATGGATTATATATTTTATTGCAAGTCAAATCTAAGCATCTGTTGCAATATATAAATGTAAAGAAACAAAGCAGAGTACTTGCGTCTGCATCTCTTTAAATATTTAAGCTTTAGAAGTGTGTGCTGAACATAATAATCCTTCCTCTCTGCGGTTGTAGTTTGCATTTCTGTTTTTACCTTTTTTAATACGTCAAGTTAATGTGAAGATATGTAAAGTGAATTATAATGAGGTGGAAAAGTAATAAAATTAAAAATATGTCAATGTCTCAAAGATGATATTTTTATTGAAATTCTAAGAGAATATACATATTTACCTCTCATCGGATACATAATGTATGATATTAAAAGCGTTGTTTATGAAAATATTTTTGCATTAATATTTCAATGCAAAATTGCATGGAAACATTTAGAAAGGAAATTTCAACCGCATCACATTTGTCTCTTGATAAGGGGCAACTATAGAAAAATCTTATCTAAATAGGCTTTGGACACGAGGGTTCAAATTTTGCGAGGATGTTAAACGACCTTTTATGTTATCACATACAAAAATAGCATCCCCACAGTTTAAATCTTGAATATATTACCGCGATGATAATAATATAAACTCTAGATTAAGTTAATAATAAATTTAAGTTAGGGGATTTTCTAAATTATTTAATGCTGGATGCAACTCAATTAGTCAATGCTGAATTAATTGTTTATTATTGATTTAATATCTTCTTTTACAAATAAGATTTTTCTTAAAGTCTACAAAATGAAGCTTACACAAGGGGATTATTGCATACACATAATGTAACATTATATTAATAGTTAGATACATATTTAATACGACATTTACATTTATTATTAATTCAAAAGCTAACTTGTGTGATTTATATGGCGAATTTGATGCTAGTTTTATCACAATTCTCATTTAAATTTAAAGGGTACCTTTGTGGTAATATCCGTTATCGACTTCTTGCTGAAACTATAACCCAGTAATGAAATTAGGTAAATTCTATCGCGATATTGAAAGAGCATAATTAATTAAGTTAGGTGTACAGTTGGGGATAGTTGCATAGATCCGATTAAATTCATTTGATGCTGTCGAATAGGAGATGTCGTAGATAGGCGCAGATGGATAAAACTAAATATTACGGTAATAATGAAACGGGGATAAAATAACGAGAAAATGGAATCACGTTTACCGTATCGCAATTTTAGCCTTTCCCTATCTGGCCACATAAATGCTACATTGAAAATTAAATGACGAGTTTTTCTCATTATTACATTAAATAATGGTTTAATTTACTGGGACCCTGTGGAAAACGTGTTGAAACTTCATAAAAAAATCAAATGAAAGTTTCATAACGGAAGCTAACTAAATTTACCTCAGAAAAATTGCTTTATACACTATCTGATTACACATTAATACTAACAAATTATGAATTTTAAAGTTTTGCTTTTCCGTGTTTTCCAGTGGATTTATGCGCGCTTTCCGGGAAAGTAGTGTGGCGGTAATAAGAGTACCATTAAGTTATAATTAGACGGAAATATAAAAATATGCTAGAGTAGCGTTTAAGAAAATATACGTTTACTGAACCATTGTAATACATGTAAGCCAATATCGAGGAAAATCAATGGAGTGGGTATTATTGTAAGGACTTATACCTACCGGTTCGCTGAGTCCATCTTACAAAGGTCAGCCGGCAATATACGTAGAGACGTTTTAGAGATTTACTGAGCACCATGGCAGTTTATATTTTTTCCTTTTACGCCCAGAAATGGGGCACACTGTACACATGTAATCAAAGGAAAACATTGTATTACATCCTCTTTGTTCATTCGTACATCCTAAAAGAGTACTGCATTAAAGCTTATCCTTTATCTTACACTTGTTTGAGTTAACAATTGTACAAACACCACAGATGTACGTAGATTATAAGAGGATAATAAACAATTAGTTACACGAGGGAATAATACACTACGACCATTAAGGTTTCTATAAATCATTTAATAACCGCGACTCACTTATTAGATTTTAGTTAAATACATTCATTCATTAAGCATCCCTTCATTTCGAGATAACAACATCATTTCCAAAGCACACAAATAAATTAGATCTTTAATACAAATTTTTGTACATAAAATATAAACTCTGGTATTTTGTATTAAAAATGAAATTGTAAAACCAGCCGAATATTGCAGAGTTGCTATAACTGTCACATAAAAAATTATTTGCTTACATATTGAATCTTAATTCTCATAAAAATGCTTTTCACTTTTGTACAAAAATTATGAAGAGCTGAATTTGCTTCAAAACAAAAATATGTGAAAGAAACATTTTTTTTTTAAATCTAAACGATTTATAAGTTAAGAAATCTGATATTTTCCTGATTGGAAATGTTTACTTGCACACAGGACAGAAAGTCAAGTTTTCGTGATTTTGATTGAAACTTGATTTAAAAAGGAATAAATATCGCAAAAGTACAAACACTTGTTGCATTCAATGTTGTTAAATAGATAGCACGACTCAACAAAATTCAGTTTGATAGCAAACAAATCGACTCATCGATTTCAAATGAGAGTTTTTAAATTTTTTAATTAAAATTATTTACTAATTAATCAATGATTTAAAGATAATTAAACCAGGTGATTATTACACTCGAATATATAGGTATTAAGGTAGCGTGGAATTTAAAAACATCCAAAAATTTTGGATTTTTTCCATAATTTATAAATGATTGCTGAACCAATAAATTATAATAGTAAAGATAAATATAAATTAAAATAATGATATTTTTATAGTAGGATGTAAATAAAGTTATAATTTGCATCTAATAATAAATTATTAGAGGCAATGTAATAAAAGTGGCAAGTAAATATTTCACATAATTGCGTTACGCCACTTTAAATAAAGAGCAGTTTGGAAGTGTTGACGTACATTGTGATTTGTGACTGAATATTAGGATCTTAGTAGAAACCCAAATCAGCGTGTATTTATAAACTAAGAAATGTAAATGAATATTGCCGCCGGTTGGGTAACTTTAACATCATAATATCACGCATCATTAATAACAAGCACAATCTGCATTTTCACTAAGTTTAAGGTATGGTATGCTGCGATAGCGATCGGTCATGGTTCCAGCATCATATTCGCTTGGTTTATATCAGTAATTATAGTACGTGTAGTAAATTGATACAACAATTACACACCCTAAGTTTCATAAATTCCTCGATTCTCCTAAGCATATCTATAAAATTTAATAAAAGTGCTGCAGGCAATATTTTTAAAAATAAATCCGAACTACAAGCACCACATTATTTTACTTTAGCTGCAGAATAAAATAATTTGTGTTTACTACTTGTGAGCAGTTTCGCTAGAGAAACTGTTTCCTCTCATTCCAATATTTACACTAAAAAAAAAAAAAATATTTCTTAATTCATTTCATTGCTGCATCGCTCCAGTTTAATTCATTACTTTTAAATCAAACAAGTGGCGAGTACTAAAATTTTTGATGTGTACTTTTGTAAAAATTTCTTCTTTACGTAATTGTATATCTTGATGAGAAAACTTGCTTCGGAGCTTTATAGAAAAGCGCTGGAAGTAATCTGATTTGTTGTTTTGTAAGCATTTGTATCGAACTTTCAACAAATTGGTATTGCATTTTTACGTAACAAGCGCACCTGAGTGGGAAGCCTGCAGGATCACCTATAAATCATACCTGCCCAGTATACATTTTCTAATATTTTGTTATTTCCAGTAGACATGAAGTGCACTTCCTGCCACTAATAGTCAATTACAAACGAACTTTCTAACTCTCTCACCCCACACCTTTCCGTTTTGTTTCAGTACGTCGGGTCCACAGGTATTTCTCATTGTTCACTATATTGATCCTTCTAATTGTACTTCTCAGTTCCTACTATCCTCCTGCTATTAGATAGACTAATAGGTAAAATTCGAACTAGCTTAACTTGAATACTTATTATATATATAGTTATTTCCTTAATTGCTTATTTATTTATTCTATTACCTCATAATGGAATTTTGAACAATACTTAATTAAAAATTGATGATAGAATATAGACAAACAAAAACTTGCTTATTTTATTTTTCAGCAGGATTATATGCTCTGAAAAGAAGATTGTGGCCTCGTTTATTATTTTGTTAAGCCATTAATATTCCATTTTAAATAATATTCTTTAGATTCTCTTGGCAATTACTTTAATTGTGTCAGGTATAAAACAAAGGAACATGTTTGTGTTTATAAATTCGCGCAATCCATAAAATACAAAGAATGATTAATGGGTTATAAAGAACTAAGCTAGTCTAGTGTGCTTGAAGGCGTTCCTAAACAAGAACTTAATAAGCATCATCAATAATTCGCCAGATTTCTACATGTAGCAGTCTAGTTTTCCATAAACAAGTGCTTTAAACCAGTTGATTAGAACATAATGTAATCCTTGGCTATACGGAACGTAACTTGGGTTGTCGTAAACGTTTCCCACCGTCATCTCCAAACTTGTAAAGTGAACATTCAAAAAAGCGTGGAAGGGTTTCAAGTGGAATAGAAATGTTCCTGCATATGAAACAAGTTAATAACTAATTTTAAACAGGAAGGCGTTTACACAATTCGCACGAATTTCCAATGAGTTAAATGTCAGTTCCGAGCATTGAGAATGACAAGTTATTAGGTGTGTGGAATGAATAATAATCGCATTTAGTCGATACTCAATATTCGGTTAGAAGTAGTGTTGACATGTCGGTGGTAATAATGTTGCTCGAAAGGGGTGAAACCAGTGTGAGTGGGCCAATTGATAGTAAATTAGAAGGGCATCTGTTGTAGATGTTGTGACATGTTTGACTGATGGTTACTCACTAATCTAATGGTCGCAGCTTATTTATTATCAGCTGGCCTCACGTAAGCTCATCTCTCGACAGCCTCGAACATTTTTCCCGCTCAATTCTTCGCGCTCGCACGACAAAAATAATCTGAATTGTCTGCAAGTTGCATCGGTGACAAATGAATTTAGTCGACGGTGATACCGACTCATGATTAATGTTTGTGGCTCGTTCTCTATAAAATGAAGAGTAATTTAATTGGATTCAGCTACCTACTGAACGTTTAAGAATTACTGAATATCTTACGGAATGCCGCACTAGCACGTGTCCCCATTATCTAACTACCTACTCGTTCACCTTCTATATCTACTTCCAACGATTGATTATTCAGATTGCACATCCTTCCCAAACACACCTGCCAAACAATTTGCGCCAATTCACTATCTGTAAACTATATTATCATTCATTCTTCACACCTTATCACTTCAATTAGCGCATCATTTTTTTTATATTTATTTTATTCAAAAAAATTTAAAACTACATTATGCTTTTCGTAATTGCATTTTCTCCTGATACTTTTTACTTTGCAATTCCATTTCATCATTCAATTTCTTTTACATGACCAGGTTATTTTCGAATAGTATCAAAACAAACTTTCTAAAATTTATGAACTTTTTGTACTCTTTTTTCGGTTATAAAGTAGAATTTGGAGTAGATAAACGTACGCGTTTAAATGATGTAGATTATCTTTAATAACAGTATACGTCGTTCATGTGCTTGTCTCTGTAACTGTCCCCGACAAACGTTTCGGGCACTCCGGGCATACCCTACCATTACACATATCAAGTGCCCGGAAAAGCGTCACCCATATAGTGAATTTCAATCTTCGTACCATTTTATTACTTGATGGTATAAATTATATTTTTTAAAGATAATCGCAAAATTAAAGGAAATAATAAAGAGTTGTAACATTGAATGGGAATTCAGAGCATAAAATTTCAATATTACAAGCTCATCATAAGCACATGGAGTGGATGTATTGAAGTTTTATAATTCAAGAGTTCTTTTTTGAATGTGCGTCGGGGCAATACTACGCGTTATGTGTGCTATAGGCATTTGAATCATCCGGATGATTGAAGTTTGCCTATTACAAAGATGATTGAATGTAGAACGATATTCATTTCCGGATATACATATATTTATGTAAAGTAATTTCATAAGGGGTGGATCGAAGTAAAGCAATTTGAACTGCCCTTACTACACGATTTTCCCTTAGCACAATTAAACAGGAACATTTTGCAAGGGAATGTATTTGCAAAATAAACGAGTTAAGATGGCCTCTCTCTGTTTTGGATCATCCCTATCGAAAGTACAAAATATGCGTTTAACTTTTGGATATTCGAGGTGACTAATTTGCTACACTTATTGAACACATTTAGAATGGGGAAACTGTCGGAGGAAACTCGAAAATGCGACCACTACGATTTTATTAGACTTAACTCCATTTATCAGATTGATTTTATTTCTATCGAGACCCTATACTGTACACCCACCAGATTTTTAAGGATATATCACCCACAATCCCCACCAGGAAAAGATACAATTTCCTCCATTCATATTCTAATTTGTATTTTTTTAAATTAAAATGAAATAAGGGTCATGTTTCCGGACAAAATATTTAGAATAAATAGAATAAAATATTTTTTTACGTTTAAATAAAATTATTCAAAGAATTGAATATTATATATAAAACATTTTTTAACATTGCAGAAAAATGTGGATTCCCTATTTTAATTAGATGAAGCTTATATAAATTTTTTGCATAAATTTCGACATAACATGAATTTTATGGGATATGTTTATTTTATCTATGTACTTACTGCGATATATGTTTGACCCTATTTATAATGAAATTGCCTAATTTGCATTGTGTCATGCCTTTGTTTATTTACCGCGATTCGTATGTACCAGTTACATATTGCTAGCTAAACTAGAATACTAATGTCAGAATGCTGTGATCTTATACTTCACTTGCGTTTAGAATAATTTTTTTTTTCTGTTCTGTATAGAATTGAACAGAGCGGTACTCTTATCTGCTAACAACTTCATTTAGAAAAGTTTACCATTGTTTACAAACGTGTACTTTTTATACAAGTTAAATTTTATTTGATAGCGTGCCAGATATTTTAAATCGATAAGGTTTTTCTCTCAAAAATAATTTAAGCAGAGGAAAGAGGAGGTGGGCGAAACAAAACGGAAAATGATAAATTTTTCTGTTTGGGATATTCTTTGGTGGATAGTTCCCCTATATAATGCCCTATTTATATGGATGGATTTATCTCTTGATACAAAAAAATTCAATTTTAAAATTTGATTGTTGAAATTGAATGGAATACTTTCGAATCTACAAGTGTGGATATCGAGTTATCACTAGGAATGCCACTACCACAAAAAAACCCGACTTTAATATTTTTTATTGAGATATATACGCAGTTGTGAAAACTATCTGCTGATCTCAGAGTTTTTCCACCTATCGGGATTCCGTAAGAGGACTAGTTTAAAAAAAACAGCGTATGACCTAACGCTTATATTGATTTACTTATTTACATACATATTTCCACTTGGAGTTCATTTTCCCGTGGGTGATATATGTGTTTCCGATAAAACCATCTTCCCATATTTGCGCCTTGGTTGCTCCTGGCACTTAATACCCAAAAGTATTGCGTTTTCATAATGAAAATAAATATTTTGACTATTAGATTGAAAAAATATTCCAAGTGACTGATGCAAAATGCATTTGTGACCTCCGTTCTCATACTCATTTCGTTTGGATGATTCTGGATTGCTCAAGGAAAATCTTTGATGTTTTGTTGAAGTGGTTTGTACATAATGCATTGATCGTCGCTTCCTGCACTAGACCATTCTACCTTACATCCCCTCGATTTATATTGCAATACGGATGCGGAAAAAACACCTGCCCTACCTTTCACACCGTACCAAATAAACTCAATTTAATTAAATCATGACCTCCCAGATTTAATCTATAACAATAAATACGTCCGATTCCTTCCTTTTTCTATTATCAGCAATGATAACTAATATAATGCATTATGCTCCCGTATTTTTAAGAACTATTTTTATCCTTTATTATGATTTTTTCTCTATTTATAAAAAATAATAATAATAATTTACGTCAACGTTTCCATATTTATTAAAGAAATCTTCCTTCCTCCTGAGGTCCACGTATCACTAGCATCGAGGAAGATTTTATTACAAAAATGAAAACATCGATATAAAATTGTTTTATTATATCAACCTTTGCTTGAAGCTTGTTTATTTTCTATTTAAAGATGGTCATATTAAATATATTGGAATACATCACCGTAAACGTAGCATATTTTAATATGAAATGATTCAGAAGTCAGTTAGAAAATCATCTCCTTACTGTATAATTGATTTTAAATTATAATAAGAAAAATGAAAGCATTTTACTTAAGTACCTAAAATATTAAAGAGCGCTTTAATTAAATAATTAATCTATTTAATAGACATAATTGCACTTTAAAATTCATAGGGAAAGAGAGAATCTCTAATTTGATCGAAAGATGCAAACAACATGCCTCTATTTGCCGAAGCATGCCACCAAAAGTAAACTCCATTCACCTCCACACCATCCCTTTTCGTATGTAAATTTCCTTTGTTTGAACCAGTTTTTAACAAAAGATAATAAAACAAAATGCATAAGTAATCTCGGAAAAAGTATAACAAAATCGAAGCATTTTATTTATTTATTCCATATTTTAAGTAAGTATTGCAATAAAAGTTAGTACATTTAAGAATGTTTAAAAAGATTTGATGTTTTATTTTATTTTTTAAGTTGAAGGAAAAAAAAGTGAAGTGAACTCATGAGGACGACGTGAAGATCTTGAGATATACTGAGTGGGGTAACGAACTAACTAACGAATTTAAAAATAAAATATACTCTGAGAATATACATGTACTGAACTTCTCCATCTTGATAAAACTCTGATTTACTCCCTAAGAATGTCACAAAATAAAAGTCTTGCATTTTTATTTTCGTCAGTTCCATCAAACTACATATTATAATGTCCCCCCTGGTAGACCCGAAGATCTTATACTGCCAGAAAAATAAATTTCTCGTAAAAAACATACATTTTTTATATTACATAAAAATGTTAGTAGTTAGCTAGCAGGGCAAATGTGCACAATTAAGCGTTTTTTATTACTTGACCCGAACGCGCCATAAAACTATTTTCATGGGTTATCTTTATTTCACCGTAAAAATGATAAGATTTCATTAGGGTGATTATAATTTCATGAGGCATTCAATCAAATCAGTTCATTTCCTATCGGCGGCGCGTTTTAAAACAGACGTGTGAAAATGAGGGATGCTTCCAATCATTGATATCAAATAATAGCGAAACTAACCCTTTTAATTAATCACGCTATGTCTGGGCCTCCATTGTGCGACCCTTAATCACATTTAATCTGGCCCTGTGTCGAGACGCAAAAAGTCATTCAATAATATTTCTCCAAGCGAGTATTGGAGATTCCAAGGAATAAAATAAATAATTAAACTTTTTGTTTTGGGAGGAGATGTTATGGAAATTAGGGGAGTTTCGAAACCGCACCATAATTCCATTAATACTATATTTGCTTGAGATTTTTAGGCCCACAAATATGATTTATTCGCAAACTTTAATTTAGTTTTAAAGGAGGTAGGCTGTACATATTCGTACAGATCTAGACCATTATGCAAAGCCTATGTATTTGTAGAAATAGCGCATGGGGATTTTCGAATTTTAGCGTTCTTGTTTTCATGTATCTAGGCCACAGTTGTTTTGTGTTTGTGTTTGTGTTCCTCCCTTTTACTCTTCTATGAATTTCAACACCAACCAACTCTAAATACATTTCATAAATTTCAATTTTAATAGTTTAATACTTTGATCATAAATTCACTTTTTCGAAAAATTTTAACTTGATCATAATAATAATTACAATGCATAGATGTGCACACGCAACTTTATTTTAATTAGATTATTCGTAATACAACGAAACAAGCTAAGCGCAAAGATTTATAAATATTAGTTGAGTGAGAAAGATAACAACAAATTGTCATACTCCAAAGCAGAACGTTTCGTTTTAATAAATTTCAGAATATTTCATACTAAACAGTCAAAAACATATTATAATGAGCAAAATTAATCCGAGCGTGATTCCATTTTAATGGGTGAAATGAAACTTTTATGAAGTCTAGACATTAATATGAGATTCTTATTTTGGATATGTTAAGTAAATTAAAGAGTTCATATTTTGTTGATATTAAACCCGTGGGATAATGTCACAGTTAATTATAGGACATTTCTGTACTGATATTTGTAGAAATATCCTGGTTTTAATAATAAAAGTCGGAGTTAATCAACGGAATTATGTTCCATTTTAATTTAATAGAAAATTTCCTATATTTCAAAAGATAACAAATTCGAATTTTCTTTTTTTGTTTTGTAAAAATTTAGGGAGAGGGCAGATCATAACCAAAATGTAACATTATAAAAAAAAATTAATTACTTGAGTCAATAAAAATAAGTAAAAATTCTGTAACTGCACATCGATGGATGAACCTTACATCCCCATATCTATAAATTTTTGTTAAACTGCATTTTGTTAATAGGTATACGAAATTATGGAAAGATATTTCAAATTTTATTTTGTAAATAATTGTTATATATAAAGAACATCAAGAAGTGTTGATTGCAAAGAAAAAAAGGATTTACGATTGTGATTGTATGAGAGGCGAACGTTAGTGGTTAATGTCCTTTTTCTAAGATTTAACCGAAAAGGGGTACTCATCTTTCCAGTAGTTTAAAATGTTTAAGATGAATAGAATTTGTAGTAAAGGGAGAATACCTAAAGGGCACGATAACCAAAACCACCATCTTCCTCACATATTTAGGATGTGGTTCTAATTCTCGGCAATTTGCAAGGTCGAAGTCTGGGAAATCTACAGCTTCATTGTACCCATACTCAACAAATGTAGTACATCACTCGTTTATCTGATAACAAGTTTTTCTTCCGGTTGAATGGTTCGTATGGTCGCATTATTCACGCGATAATGGTAATATAAATTCCACAGTGAAAATCATATCAAGGCGAATTGAATTTGAACATTTTGCAAGTGGAATAAATAAAATTCATTGCAGATTAAGATGTTTAGTGGCAGTTGTAAAATAAATCATAAAGGTGAGATGGGGTGTAAAATATTTTCAATATGTTTTTATTGGCCCTTATCACCTTTACACATGGAATATAGATTTTATCCGAAGCACGTCCCCATACAATCTAATCGACGAAGTAACTAGTAGTCTAGTAGGTGAAGCGAAAATTGCAGACTTATCTGAATGCCCTTAAGCTTAATATTGATGGTAATTAAAGCTTTTGCAATTTCTCCCAATTACTCCCAGTTTAACTTTTCCCTTTTCCTTGATTATGAAAATTCCAGATGTTTACTGCTAAGGAACATTTTTAATTAGACCAAAAATAATATGCAGATTCCAGCCGGTTTAATAAACTCCTGCCGGTAACCTAACCTTCACTATATTAATCGATAAATTAAAGACAACGGTCCTCTTTATGAAAAGAAACAATTAAGAAATCAGCGTAATTTTTGCGATTCCAAATGCTATTCATCAAAAATTCAATTAAGAAGTAATTTTTCCTGCTACCAAAGTAATAACTGGCGAAATTATAAATATTCATAAAGCGCAATCTTTAATAAGTTAAAACTTTAGTTCGGCTTAAATCGCTTTAAAAATATAACGAAATAATAAAAATAATGCTCTTAACTTTCATTCTATCACTTTGAAACAAACAATAAGAAAAAAGCACTAATTTTATTCAAATATTCTTTTAGAGTTGCTGTCCTTTGCTAATTTCATCTTTTACAATTCATTAAACAACAATGTTAACATTGTAATTGTTAGAATTAAAGATTAATTTTTAGATTTAATGTAAAAAAGAAACTTTCCAATGGAGGAGAAAAAATCCGTTTTGATTCAGATTGAAAGTACCTAATGGTAATGAGTATTGTCAAGTTAGAATGAATCTTATCTATTTGTTCCGCGCAATTAACAGGATGCGTTAATTTGTAAAACTTTTTGTCGTTCAGCTTAGAGGTATGTGTAATTAATGGCGCCCTCAATTGATTTATCTGATGGATGAACTTTATGAAGGTCTATTTCTTCCATTTTATCATCGAAAAACAAACTAAAATGGACCGATTTATGACCCGACCCGCATCCCATTTATAGCATTTTATAAACACTTCATCTCACACGTATCATTTTAATCGTTCAGTGATTTTTATAAAAGTGCATTGATTTGCTCAAAGTATTCAATTAGATTAGAATAATAATGAGCACATATTTGTCAGCGGAGAGAGATAACGAGTTTAGAGCTTATTCAGCAAATAGGGAATGAAATGAAATAAATTTATAAATATCGCATGAAAAGCATTTCACAGAAGGAATTTGCATGTCGATCTGTAGAATAGTGTGACCATAAGAAGTATAATCTGCTTAAACCTTTTTATGTAAAGTTTTAAGTAGCAGTATTTTACTCCGGAAAATATTATTTATGTATGATGGGATTATGAAATGTGCGAACCGTAGCAGATTGTGTTTGTGCAAAGATAGGGGATCCGGATTTAACAAATCTGTCTATAAGAATGGAAATGTGATCTATATTTGCGACTTCTATATCAAACCAATAAATAAAATCCCGTATTTGTGTGGTTTAACAAATACAAGTAATATTTCCTCTCCTATTAAACAGAGCGAAGGATTCATTTGATCGGGATGCTTTATAAAAGGCTGGAAATAGGAAGTGAACTTTCTAAACTGAAGCACATACATGTACCGCACAACACGTAAACATCCATCTATGTCCGAAAAAAATCCCAAACGATTGGCAAACACAGTCCGAACCGAACCGCCAACTCATCAATCCATATCCAGGCACTGATTATTCTCGGGAAACGCTCAAAATTACATAGCTTTTAAATTTATCTCTAGGGATTTCTTGCTATTATTCGTGAAAAACTTTCAACTTTGGTTTTTAAGTCTGATTCTAATTCTAACTAACTTGCTACCTTTAACCGATACCATCTGAAGTTATACACAATTCGAATAAAAAAATACATATTTATATTATAAATAATTAAGTTGGAATTCTAAATTTTAAAATTTATTTCAAATTGACCGTTGCTGCATTATAAATCTTTAAAAAATCTACTCTTTCAATGGTACATCATATTTTTTCTGAAACCATTAAAATATTAATTTAAACAATTAAAATGTCCTGACAACATACATTTCAGTTATTTCTTAACATCTTGCTGAATTATTCTTCTTGTAAAATTCGCGAATTCGTTTCCGGAAACAACCGAAAGATGACCTACATGTATTTTAATTAAATTCCAATTCTTCAGTAGATTATTAAGATAAAATGCTACCAAAATCTTATTTAACTGACGAATTCTGTCATTTTATAAGCGATTTCTGAAAAATTTTGTTATAATTACTTTCGAAACTTTTCTACATCGATAAATTATATTCAATTTTTTCGTTTTATGTTGGTTCTTAGAAGTCTTCAATTGCAAACTGCTTCTTTAATGCTTAATTTGATTAAATTATTACTGCAGTCATCTCGGATAAGGTTATATTACACCGGATTTTCATATTAAAAATCTCTTGAAATTTTATTGAACATGCTAGCAATTATTTAACTAATTTATTCATTTTCATTTCATTTCAAATAAACAAATATTTGTTTTCTGCACAAACACGCGAACCAACCTACATTTATTATATCTACAAACCCTCAGGATAGAACTTTATTTTCCGATTTAATTTAATATAGAATTAGAGTATTGCGGTTTTAGCAAAACCTAAAAAACGATGAAACTATTATGCGTTTAGTCAGTAGTGCAGAATCAGATTTAATTCTGGAAAATCTATGAAATTCACTGCAAAAATCCGCATTTTCATTACACTGGTGAATTCCCATTTGAAGCCAACAACGTGCGAACGTTCACATTCGTAGTAATTTTGAACGAATTAACCATGCCCGAAGATTTTTCAGGTTAGTTAGCTCACAAATGTTCCCATTCGAATCCTTTTTTTTATTTAAATATATTTGATGCATCGATTATCCTTTTGAGGACAGCAATTTACTTTTAAAAGGTAATCCGCAGGATTATTTGTATTTGCAGAGGAACTTTAATTAGTTAAAATAACAAAGGATCATTTTATTTTGTTAGCTTATTATTAGCCTTTCAAAATATCCGACAATTATTTTCATTTGCTATGTCGGATTTTATGGAGGGCAGTTTCAATTTCTGTTTGTTTACTGCAGATGACACAATGCCATTGTAAGTTTTATTTTAATTTAAATAAATCCTTTTAAATTTAATTAATGAAAAATGCAAACCAAATTTTACATAGTTATATAAAATTAATTCACTTTGTTATTTTTTTTTCTTTGTTGCGTTAATAAAATAGAAATACGCAATTTAAAAATATATTAACAATTCAATGAACGATGACAAAACTACTTTGGGATACAAGTATCCTGAGTTGGATTGGTGGATAGACGAATAAAAATAAAATAAAGAACGAATTGGGTTCGCTACAAAAACAGTGGCTATTTTACTTGAATATCATAGTAAATATGAACAAGATATATTTAAAGGAAATAAACTGATTTGTTATGAGCGTATAAAGGTATAATATCGTCTTGGGTCTAGAGGGATATGTTTCTCTTCCGCAAATAATTGGAGGAGTAGCTATATTGAAGATTTTCCCTGTCAAACGATCAGAAAAGTAGAAATGATTGAGATCAAATTTTTTATTTTATTTACATTTAAAATGTATTCCGTGAAATCATATTGTTATGTGTAATAAAGATAGAGATCTCCAATTGGACGGGCAAATGCAGTACAGCTGAAGGGATTGTCCGTATGAGAGGATTTTTAATTTTTTTCGATAAATTTATACAAAGTTCTTATTTTTATCGAGCGGTTAAATATGAACGTAATTTTTTTGGTATTGTCAATTAACAAAATTCTTTGTTTGACATTTTCTGTGGACTCGGAAATCGCCGCAAGGAAATTTTAATTAAACGTGTAGGGATTTTTATACAAAATACAATTGTTTTCGCTACATGAAGCTTCATTTACTTTATTTGCGGTCATCTTAAATGAGAATAAAAGCTAAAGATTTTACCCTAATTCCACGCAAAACGTCAGATTCCCCAGGTCAACTCTAGATTTCGTTCTTTTTTCCAAGAGTGTCGATTTGGCTACTTGCATATCAATTTTTAAGTCGATTAACTTTAATAAATAGTAATTTCAATCTAATCATAAATAAATCAAAAAATTATCACAATTGTTGCGTTAAACTTTTCATTTTTGCTATAATAAGGTGAGTGAAAACATTTGCGATCATTGCGTCCGTAAAGAATTTTGTAACTTGATAGTAAGTAAATCAGAAATCTTATTATGATGTAGAATATAAAAACCAATATTTATTACAGTTTTAAATCTTGAAGTTACATTGAAATAATCAACATAAAGATTAATTAAATGCAACTCTCTATATTTGTATATTCGTATTCAGAAAGAATAAATTTAGTTCTACTTTTTAGATGATCCATCTTTTATCCTATCCAATGAATTTTTAATTAAAAAAATCAGTACAAGGTATAATTAGTTTTTATATCCTCGCATTGTACGAATTCTATTTGAAGTTTTTTTTTTCGGCGTTATTCGGAAAATCGGAAACTCCTTGTTATTTTACATTTTATAAATCCTCAGAGGAGCCATAAAGTAGAAGATGGCCTCACTGAGATTTCGCAGAGCAGAGGTCATGCATCATTTTATTTAATTTGCTTTTTTTTCTCACGATAAACCACTATTTACTGCTAGTAGTAGCAATTTTAATAATTAGAGCTTATATGATTTGTAAATGAAATGGGAAAGCTTAAACAAGGATAAGATGCTAGTAAGCTAGAGAAATCTTATTGGAATGTTTAGGGATGGCGTATCTCAAGTAAGATAACAAAGACCATCATGATAGTTGTTTTAGGGTAGTAAAATTCAAACTATTGATCTATCCTAGGCAGTATAATTTACATATTAACTATTTTGGGTTTAAATTGGAGGAAAAATGATTCTACACACCCTTCCATCGTGTGTATAAGCAAGGCATTGATCGCTCCTCACCTCAGCTCTGGGTCACAGGCCCCTAACAAAAACTATTCGTATAATGACCGTCGAACTTTTCTTATTTGTTTACTATTTCACCATTTTTTTGAAAATTGTGGGAATAATTTAAATAAATTTTCACACAGAATAGAATAAACGCTGCATCGGCATGATTCACTAGAGACTCAAAGTCTGGAAAAGTTCCAAAGACTGCCTACACGAATTTCCCCCATGATATTTTCTCTATTAATATTGACATTTTATATACAATGCCATTCAAAGAATTTTGTATTAATCCTATTTTACACCTTAGTATGCACTGCTATAGCAACAAAATATGCATAACCGCATCAATCCCTCCCGGGAGAAGCAACAACCATCAAAAGACTTTGATAAGACTTTATCACTTTTACTGAGTTCACTGCCGTTAGCAACCAATTCTGAATCGTAATATACTCTCAAAGATAACGCATAAAATCTTACATATCATAGGCATCCCCCACAGGAACACAAAAGCGGAGCACAATTCAATTCAAAATCAACTATGAATAGCAACGCCAAATCTTTAAATTAAATTTGCTTCATCGAACTCTATAAAAATATATTTCAACCCTCTAATGCTATTTTACAGATTACTACATTACATTACTCTACTTTAAAATTACTAAATCAGTACATCTGACATTCCCACACAGATTTTTTTTTAATCTTCATTCCTTTTTGAAATGAACGAATCTTATTTAAATAGTCCTTCTAACATTAATATCTATTAGAAGAGCGTATTATGTAATAAACAAAATAAATATGCAAAGAAAAATAAAAAAAATTCATCGCTTATTCTTGAAGCTTTTGAAAAGTCTTGATACTTGATGAAACCAAAAACGATGTCCAATCCCGAACATTTTCTATACGAGTTATTTTATTTAAATAAATAATTATTTAAAAACATTTTTAGTTTTCTTAATCAAATAGAAAATGGATGCAAATGAAAATTAACTTAAAAGTAACAACAGATATTTTCAAAATATAATATTTCTGCTTCACTAAACTACCCACTAAAATCACCAACGCCCGCCTTCAGAGATTATTATAATACATCGCTTCGTAATTACTCCAGTAATTATGCACAAGACAATGATTTGCATTCATACCATTTACATTCCAACGCTTTCAAAACTAATTTATTCTTAATAACACAAACTTAATTAGTCCAATTTTGAATTTCCTCCTTTAGATAAACGCCGGCCCAATCATGAAATGAAATTTTAGAAGAACTCATCTCATATTTCAGGATAACTTAACAAAAATTAATTTAGTTTCTTTGTTTCTAGTCCGATATCTGCTGCATGTTTCTATATCTTCAAAGGTAAGGTATTATATACATTTCGCTCATATTTTTGCCGTCCAATTTTTAAATTGCTTTTCATATATAAATGGAAAATCAGATGAAATCGATTTAGAAACTACTACTACTAATAAGATATGCATAACCAATTGATCTGATATAACTCGGTTTCTTCAAATATTTATATCTGAAGTTACTAATCCATTATATTTACAGGGAAGTTTCACATTAAAAATTTAATTCACTGAAATTTGTAATTAACATGGAATTATGTTAGCTGCTACACAACCCTTTAATGTTTTCCTTCAAGTTGTTTTACATTACAGCTCGGATCGATAAACTTAAATCTAATTACAGTTAATATTAAAGTGATAACTTAATACAATATACTATTATAATTTTACGGAAATGTTAAGACATTGATTCTTATGCAATTCTAAACATTTTTTAGTGGAATTTTAATTGCTTCCCAATTAGATGTATGTTTTTTTGTATAAAAATCTAAAAAAAAATCTACAGAATTTCAAAAATCTGTTAATAAAGTTTTTAAAAAAATCATACAATTAGTACATTATAAAATTAATTAAAAATTCGAAATATTGTTCTGTTGAAATAGTAAATGAAAAAAATATTCATGGTAGCATCTTGTGACTTCTTTGAAAATCAAAGTTTAATCAAATAAAAGGAAAAATGTATTTGTATTGAAAACGATGATGAAGCATGTTTTTGTGTATATATTTTTAAGGGTGGGTATAATACATTTTTGGGATCTCAATTTTATAATATTGATGAATTTGTTATGTGAAGTAATCAATCAAATCAAGCATAACACAATATTATTCTGTAAGTTAATCGGACGAGAGCTTTGCGATTTAGCTTAACCACATATAATACCCATTTTGGCGTATAATTTATGAAGTTAGATCAAAGCAAATAAGATTTGATTGAATCTTGTGTAACATTAGAATGTTTGTCGATGTTGGAAAATGAATGTAATTTGCGAATTCACTTGATAAAATTATGCATTAAAACGGATGGTTCGTTCCGTGCAGGTAATAATTTTGTGGTCACATTGAGTGCCATAGAATGAAACAGTTAATGAAATGGTTTTCGTGCCGTCAAACAAATATTACTTGTTTGGGGAGGAAGCGCCGTAAATTACCATTCATCTGAACTGCAGCCGACTTTAACGGTTACTTAGCAAAGAGTACAAACTTGGCCGCAGTTTTAGATCAAGTGTAGTAAGGATCGTATTCCTGTTATGCTTGGTGATATGTGAAATTTAAGACGGTAATTTAGTTGGAACTATTTATGCCGGAAGCTCACCAACCAAAGGATGAATAAATATTTTTCTTTTGATTCTGTCGGAAATATCAAACAGAGAAATATCGCCATCGATTTTTAAATTGTAATGATGCAAAAAGGCAGAAAAGGCAGGGGGAATATTTAAAGATGAAAGCTGTGTCATCAATAATTGAAACAGTTTCGGAAGTAGCATTTGAATTATAAACCTCACATGAGCGAAACTGTTGCTACGGTTGTAATATGCTGATGTCGTGTTTTCTGCAGAAGCTCACCTAATATTTACCCCTCTCTTTGTACTTATCGGATTAAGGAGCAGATGTTTAACGTTTTCTGCACTACACTTACTAACATGAAGATGTTTAATATCCCTTGGAATGTTCACCGAACCTAATCCACCTACCTACATACTACTCAAAGAAAATTCATTTCCTTAATCCAAATTTAGTCCCAACTCCATCCTTCAAACCGCATGTATAATTTATTCAAACTATTTCTAACAATAAATCCAAATTTTAATAATTTTACACATATTTTTATGTTTTATTAAAAGATATGAAATGACTCCCATAAAATAGAAAAAAAAGTCGAAACAATTTGCAATTTGTAATAACAATAATTAGAAAAATATTAATTGGATTTCACAAAAATACGCTTTAAATCCATTTATTATCAATTTGCTTTATTTATTACATATAAATATGAAATTTGAAAATTTCTTACGTTAATTTTGCAATTTATCTATTTTCACAACTTGAAATAATTTTCTTATTTGCCTTTTGTAATAGTACAAAATGTCAGATCTCAAGTTAAAGCAATTTCTTCTGTTTAATAAAAAATAAAGTAACATATTTTAAAGATCTCTAAACTAACAAACTACTCTATTCGTTATTGAAAAAATAAACAAAACCGCCACCCGCCAAGCAAAAAATAACCAAGTGACATGTTTGTAAAAATACAGATACATAATTCTTTCCTTGGCTTTTTTAGGCGCTCGTGCACGCTTTAATAATAAAGACATTCTAGACAAGTCTTTAAAATTCTCTTAGGGAAACAAATGTCGTTTTAAATAGCCATTAAAAAAGAATACAAAGCACCACTAGAAATATATCGAATACTTTCGAAATAGTTCACTATTACAGAAAAAAATCCCCACAACTTTCCACATGAAAGCCGCATGAAATGTACAAAACTTTCACAGATAAAAATATATTTTGATATGACGGAAATTAATTCATTCCATTTTACATAACAATGATTATGTAAAACGTTGTCATCATTTAAATAACGCTAGTTATAAAAAAAAGCTCGGCCCTGTGATTTATTTTAGCATTTAACGTATATTTATCCCCTAATTTGGTGCTTTTCATCTTTCTGTTTTTTTAGAATTCTGGATTTATGTACGCTCTCATCCCATCTATTTTAATAACTCTATTTTAAAAATAGATAGGATCAGTTCTTGTTGTTCATTGACTCATTTTAAGAAATGATGTAAAAATAGAAATAATATAGATTTTCAAAATGAATACAGATTGCATTATTAACGCTAGGAGATTTCCCTGGAAATTTCTTCTTAAAATCAACTCGGAGCTAATATTTTATTTGTAAAACATATCGACTGCAAGGAAAATAACTGTACAGGTTGCGTATAATTTTCTAGAATTTTCAATGATATTTTTGCAATAAATAAATTTCTTTTCATCTTGTGTTTCCTTATTTGCCTCTTAATTCTCATAAAACTTAATCTATAATTATTTGAATATGTATTAATAATATTAATAATAAATAAAGAGAGAAACAAAATTACTCCTCAATATACACTAAATTTAATTTTAAATGAAGTTCAATTCCTAACTTAATGAAAACTTTGGAATAAAATCTACTCCACTTAATAAAGTTGCAAAGTGCTAAAAATTACTATTTACATGGATAGATAGGACTTATAAATTATTAAATACTCATCAGTTAAAATTTAATAAAGTTGTAAAACTGTGGCAAATATATGGAAGTGTAAAAGTTTAAAGAAATAAAATTTTAATATTGCAATTTCAATACAAATTAAAATTTCGAAGTACATAAGTGTAAAGTTGCAAGTAAAAATTCAGTTAATAAATATTTAAATAAGTTTCAGGAAAAGTTTGATAACTCGAAATGTTGATAATAAACATTCTTTGATTAAATTTTATTATTATTAGAAAGAATTAATTGAAATTGTGGCGATGCGATAAGAGGCGTAACGATTTTTGATGGTTTCGAGCAATAAATATTTGTGAAAGGAATAAAGTTTTTTTTTTTAGAGGGAACTTTATGGGGTGCGTGTATGAGGGTAGTCCGGTTACAAGGGTTTTTCGTCAAAATCCGGCAGGCTACCCGGATCTGTACCCGTTGCCTCAAGTTCCTAAAGCTATCTATTATTCATCTGTCTTCCTCTGGAAGCTCTCCGCTGCATCTAAATGTGTATCCACTTTTTTATTATCTCGAATGTTGCATTCTTTTATTTTCAACGTAGAAATCAATAAATAAATTAAAATCCACGTGTTGTATATAAAATAGGATAAGTATCGGGATGCATTTCGCGTTTGAAACTTTTGTCCTTTTAGCTTGCATTGCCGTCTTGAGAATATGGATCTTGAATCCTAGATGTTTTATCCCTAACGAGCAAATTTTCGTATATACAAACAGTTAACCATCTGCTTCAATTTTTCTTTGTTTTTTCACTTATTTTCCGCCATTATCTAATTTAATTTATTCACGCTGTCACTTATTTTTCGATATCGATTTGCAATTAATTCGTTGTTTATGGCAACTCATCAAACTTCTAACTTAAAGTTGCGTCCCTTTTTTCTCTATAAAATACTTCACATAAAATATAATAGCCTATAGGCTTTACTTTGATTTAAATTCTTCTTATCAGCGATAATTATTTAAGAACTCTTCTCGTTTTATAATTAACATAATTAAAACGAGGAATACGTAATGTATTTAGAAATGAGTTTACGATGATGATTAAGACAACAATTTCCAAAGCTAGTTATATAACTCACTAGTTATATTTCTTTTTTAAAAACATTGTTTTAAAATTCACAAATTTATATATCAAACATTGATTAATATTATATTAAGTTTTTTAGCTAGGTTCAATTACATTTGTTTCTAATTGTTACATGTTAACTATCTATTGCAACTGCTAATTACTACTTCTTTTAAGCGCGCATCTTCCTATTTATGGTTAGAATATTGCTGATCCGGTGAAATAGAAGATAATTTAATTACGGCGTACGTCTTGCTAATTATGTGACGTAGCAAGCTTAGAATTTTTTGGCACATTGGGATATATTGCTAATTGTTTAGAATAAGATTAAATGAAAGAATTTCTTCCTTTTATGATACTTAATAATACTGCAAAGTAAATAAATAAATTGACATTATTTACAATTTTATTTGAAATTGATATGATTTGATCTTTATTGGTGTGAAATACAGAATTGCGTGTTTGTTTGTCGGTGGGATGATATCAAAACGGTCGGAGTGTTAATTAGCGGTCAACCCAAGACAATCCAGAAATTGGGGCATCTTCAATGTGAGAATGCTAGAGGTTGAAATTGAAACGATAATTATTCCAAGTGGAAAGTGCTCTATTAAATTTAATATTGACCAAAATGTGGCTAACGTATTTCCCTACGATAATTATAGATAATCACCGTTCAATATCTTTCATTAATTTTCTACAGGTAAACAATCATTCGGTTTATTTTCCAAGGCGATTATAAATTTCAAATTTATGAATTATTAAGAACCGGAATTTATTTTGTTAAATTGGTTTATATTTTGGTGAGGTGAATGGAAACGTGTATCTATTTTCATAATGAAAATATGCACTGCATATTGGAGTTCTGTATATTCGAATGTTTTTTTTTATTACGCATATTTTGAAATGAAATAAAGCGCGCATTTTTTATCTGTATATAGTCCCTGGCATTTCTGACAAGAGTGTATAGGAAGGATTTGGCTCTAAAATATGCGCTTTTTATTGGAAATTGTGTGCTTGGTCGAGTTATTTAATTTGTATGAAGCACGAATATTACTTTATCATGATGATAAAAGTTCACTGTTTTACAACTTTGCAACTATTGAACTTTGCAAGGAATCGTTGATTGCGATCAAATTTTACAGGGAGCCTTTTGCACTAACTTTGGTTTAACTTTCTGTTCGACGATACTTAAAATGTCCACTTTTATTTCGTACAAGGGAATTCCATTACTTTCACAATTATAGTTTTGAAACCCGAAAAAAATCTTTTCATTAACTTCTTTTTTGAAATGAGTGCGTCTTGGGTTCAAGGGGTTTATGAAGTTTAGAGGAGGGAATGTTCCTTATAGGGGAATTTAATAAACCTTCGGTTTCTCTAATCGCACATTTCTACAAAGTAAACGATCTCTGATACTATGGATGATGTAATTATAATCCCCTACTGTGTATTTGCAACTCTATATTGATTTATTAATGAAATCACATGTAATATTCACCTACAAAGATTGTACTCTTGAGCTATATGAATTAAATATCGTCCTTTACAATACAACTCTTTCGAGATATTACAGAAGGCGTTGTGTTACCGTATTCTAATCACCTGAAATATATTAACTCGAACATTTAGTTGACATGGTGCAAATGCAATGCTTACATCTAAATAAACAAGCCGAGTTTTATGTTTGGAGTAAGTAAGCGCATCCCACGAGAGATTTTTATTAAATTGAAAAAGACGTAAACATAAAATGGAGGACTAGCCGTTGAGGTAATTAAAGGTCCCGGACTTAGACCGTTCGTTCATTTCCTCTCTTTTTATTACACTCCCCCGTACATCTCTTAAGAAACCTCTTTCCGTATTTGTCATTCTTACGTTTCTCGAAATACAAGAAAAGACATAATGTAATTAATTAGGGAACGAGTTGGGGATAACAGTATCGTTTATCCAGTTATAATAAAATTTTTGGTGGGACGATGATGATAAAAAGCAACCCTCTTCATTGTGCCGTTTAGAAATTAATTGAATGGTTGCATCACAAAAAGCGACAAGTCTCGTATCATCTTGGAACAGGTGGTGAGCTAACTCGGACTGTCTCTCACTTTCTATCATATAGGGGGCATTTCGACGTAGCTTCTTCCTCTCGGCATAAAAAAATCATTTATCTTTATTTTCTTTTTCAATTCGACCCCGTGAACTTCCGCAATTAATACAGCTAGATCAAAAAGAAAAACAATTACGAGTATAAAGGATTTCGTTTCACTCTGTGATACGTAAAAAGTAATCTGTTAATTAAATTTAAATTGAATACTACGTGGACAGGTACAATGTTATTTTTATTATTGTTTTTATGTAATAACAAATGAAAATGTCATGTGCTCCATATACAGGATGAACTAAGAAACTGAGTCAAGAATTACTGGACAAGTTCTAGTAATTGAAAGCCGCTAATGTTGAAATTCCATAATCACAAATGTTCGTCCATTTTAAAACATTACAAATATTTTTTCTTAATTAATATTTTGCTTATTATATTCAACTATTCTTCCTTCCTTCATTCTTTCAATATCCCTCTCATTAAATTTACTTATTTTTGTGTGTGGCTGTCATTCAAAATAAGCGGCTCTATATGCATATTAAATTGTCTTAATTCTGTCAATCTTGCTATCTATCTGAATCAACCAAATGCAACTTTTAATTATTTACGACTTCTTTATATATGTATTATATTCATTTGTGGCTTGTATTTTCTATTTGAAAATTTATTTTCTCTGCGGTAGTAGCAAACTTTTTAATTAAAATATGAGCCCATGGGAAGGAATATGAATATCGCGAATAAATTGATAAAAAGCAACAAAACAATGGTGAAATGGCATGTGATCCACATATAAAAAAGATCTAACGACAAGTAAAAATGTTTTCATGTTTACCTGGAGATAAACTTTAGATTTCTGGTTTTAATCAACCGGTATATAAACCTTCTTTGAATATTGCGTTCCTAAATTATACGAAACTGTTTAACATAAGTCAGCTGCATATTGCAAGTCAATATTTAAAGGAGTAGACTTTGAAGGTTGAATACGGTAGGATGATTGGTGAGAATCTGTGTATATTTAATGGAATTAATTATCAATGCATCAAAAATAGAAACTCTGCTGACATTTAAAGCGCCGAAATGCAATTTCACAGTTGAATTAGCGTATTCATACACTCTATATATTACTCGGTTAAGTAGTCAGAATGAAGCACTATTAAATTGAATACTGTATCAAAGTCTCCATTAACATTAACGTCTAATTACGATCGTTAATTAAGATGCTGGCGCGCAAATTTTAAGCAAACAATTAATTATTCAAGAAAGTGCACACGAAATTTCCAGTGATATCTACAATTCTTACAAATTGATCTGTTAATAGTCGATTTGCGAGCATTGATTGATGACTCTCCATTCACTTTATTCGCAAGATTAACGCCTTATGATTTTATCCAAAAACGTGACTTGGGGTTTTAAATAAAATGTCAGCTTAAAAAAAAAGAACTTGATCGCGCCCAATAGGACATTATTAAATCCGATACAATTTTTTTTCTTCGTATATACATCATCAATTAATTCTACCATCTTTTGACACTTTCTGAATTCTACATGAACTCTTTTACGAGTGTAACACATTTTCATGCCCCTCGTTTTCACGTTATTCTACTCCTACAATGTTTGCTCTAAAACAGGGGCTTTATGTAATACCAAAAATCTACATTTCAATGTAAGCAACGTTATTTAAAACATTTATTAAAATACTTTCAAATCCACACCGCACAAAAAGAATCACCTTCGCACGAAAATTTTGTTAAAAAATTTTTTTATTGCGTTTCGGGTAATTTAATGATTGTGGGTAATTGATTTTCTGTCTGAAACATGTTGTTTAATTCTTTTACCTCTCTGGAGCAGATTTGCTAAACTCAGACACAAAGTTTATTAATTATTTTGTGGAGAATCAACAAGGAGGAGAAGAAGCTATGGAGTTTATTAGTTTGCATCAATGTCATTTTTTTCTCATGTATATATTCATCTTATTATAAATTATCCCGAATTTCTTTTGTGTTCTAACAAACATATTTCGTTCTTGAAAGTCTAAAGTCTTGGAAAATTTCTATTTTTTCTGAAAATTTAACTTTTTCACCGAGATACAGTTCATCTGAGTAGATAAAACTTTTAAAGTAGTATTCTAATGAGAATAAAATATTAATTGATATATTACAATTGAATCTGTTAAAATCTCAATTATCATTAGCCATTTTGATTACCGTTAAATTTTGTTTCTGAAACTATAGAAATCACAGTTAAATTTTTTTTATGAAATTTAATCTTTCCCATCTATTTCTGTGGTTAATTAGTAAAGCAGAAGATGTTTTAAAATTCCATTACAAGTTTTCACTCTGTGCCAACAATTTTCTACGAAACGTCACATGATATCCTTTAATATAGGAAATCTATGACCGCTAACTGTTTCCAACATGTCCACTTTTTTCCACAATTAACTTAACACAAATACGTGCGTAAAAATATAAAGACAGTAAAAGGAAATTAGAAATATTAATTAAAAAAAAAAAAAGAAACAGAAAATGAGTTTAGGGTTTTATTTATACATTTCGATTCCGATTATTCAGAAAATAATGACTTCTGGGAGAAGACTTCTAAAATTAAAACGATGCCGGTTTCCCATGTTCATTTAACT
This sequence comes from Coproporus ventriculus, assembly GCA_027574865.2. Lineage (NCBI taxonomy): Eukaryota > Metazoa > Arthropoda > Insecta > Coleoptera > Staphylinidae > Coproporus > Coproporus ventriculus. The sequence goes on from JAODAH020022356.1 coordinate 105,217, forward strand.
GGAAATATACCAAAATGGTAGGAGGAGGAGGATAAAAACAAATATGAAAATATTTATGCAAATGAGATTTGGGATGGATAGAATATGTAATTAGCCGCATAAATAAAAAGAAGTAAGAAAAAAAAACGATTTTATTTATGAAATCAATGGGGTTGATGGTTTTCAATTTGGCGGAATGCAGATTTAGAGAGGATTTCTTAATGCCAATGTGGGGGTGGGTAAGGGTTAATGCAAAAAATAGATGGATTTATCAAGTCGGCGATTTATAAACCGAACAGTTGCCACTTCATCGGGAGAAGATTTAAGAAAAAGTAGCCGTCAACTGAATTTTTCTTAGTTTTTAGCGAATTCATTAATAGATAGCTGTCTAAGGGGAAACATTAAAGGTGTTAATTTTTCGTCTGTGGGAATACAATTTATTTAATGTAAGCGCGGATATTTTTAATAGGATTTTTTTATGGAGCCTTATGTACTTTAAACTGGTTGACGGAAATAGAACAGTTTCAAATGGGGTGATATTCGGTTTATTTTTATTTCCAGCATTAGGGCGGTGGAACAAACCGCAATAAGGGTATACGAGAGTTAATCCTTTCTCTTTTTATCTATTTAATTACTCATAATTAAAATTTCTTCCTTAAAAAGAACAATAACTTTATATAAAGTGAAAAATTTAAAAACGAATGTGTAATTTATATATGTACTATTATTATTATATCTATTATAAGTAGTTAGATATTTAAATGGGGAAACGTAAGATACGCAATATTAATTAATGTTCATGAACGTAGCAGAGAGTTACATTTATTAAACGATTCGAACAAACACTGGTAGATACCTTCTGGACGAAAATGCATAAATAATACCGCAAATGTATATGCAGGAAGACAGGTGAACAACATGTGGTGGAAAGGACATGGAGAAACGTCCGGACAGCGGTTGCAGCTAAATGAATCTAGGGACAAGTTGAATAAGTTGGTGCAGATGCAATAAAAGGACAAACGAATGATTCAGTTGACTAGGAATGAAATTAATTTGTGCACCAGTAAGTAAATTTCACCACAAAATTTTATAATTAACATAGAAAATTAGTAAATTCAATTAAATGAAGTTATCCCGTGGAAATAAGAGGGTGGATAGATATATAGACAGAAATGTAAACAATTAGGGAAAACGAGCAAATTACAGTGGTGTAATCTAAAGAGGAAGGCGAAGAGTCAAACAAGCTAGATAAATACGTAGGCAGGTGAAAAACCAACACATCTAAATTAATTCAAAACTCAGCTTTTAATTATTACTATTTACTTTTAATATAAATAAAAAAAATGTTAATTCTGTATAAATTTGCATAAAAATTTCATCGTGAAAAATATGATAAGGTAAATAAAGTTGAAAGTTTAAACCAAAAGAAGTTAAAATAAAAAATTATGCAAAAATAGATTTAAATGGATGAATGCATAGGAGAAAATCGGGTTTAAATGGAATTAACATTTAACTGTTTCTTTAGTCAAACATGAACCGGCTCTATTGTTTTTTCGTGAGGCTACTAACGACACGAATGTACTTGCGCAAGTTTTGCGGATTATCCCAGATTTAGTAATTCAAAGTTTGTGGCTTCACGCAAGATAATCTTAATGAACGAATTATTTCAAAAGAGTAGTTTTAAACATGTCACGGATTGTCTTTTATTTTTAATAGTTTTCGTGAAACTAATACAAATTCACGAGGCCCCAAGAAGATAACGGGATTTTACTCTGAAATATTAATACTTATCTGGGCCTTTAATGGAAAATTACTGAAATTTAAATGTTGCATGTTCAAATCAGATAATTCTGCAGAATGTTCATACACAAAATGTGGAAACCACCGAACTTCAAATAACCACAAATGAGATATTTAAAGTGATGCACATTATTATGTTTATCTTTATTTAACACTATTACATAAAAAAATATTCTGAAAAAACGTAGATGAAAAAAAGAAAGCTAGCAATATGCAGATCAAACAAAAATTCTAGTACCTACCTGGAAAAAAAAATTGCAAAAGCAGACAGAGAAACTTTTTTAAAAATAAACGCTTACAAATTAATTTTAAAAGAAAAATCGTTCCAACAGAAAATAAAATGAATAATTCAAATGATGTAGAATAATAATTAATTCTTTCAATTAAATTAAATATTCTGATTCATCTATCGATAATGATAAAACTGTAATCCAGTTGAATACCATCCTATAATCCTTTATTTTAAATAATTTAACTCGAAATAAATTTTTTATTTATATTTAGAACATTTTGATTTAAAATAATTTCATGTATTTTTAATTACCTCAAATTAATTAATTTTTTAGTAAAATTATTGCAGATGATTTTTTAATTAGGAAGATTCTGATTTACAGTCAAGAAATGTATTGGAATTTTTTATTGTCAATAACGTAAATAATATTTTTAAAAAATATATATAAAAAATTTTGGGAGATTGTATTTTAATAAATTCTCAATTTTTTGTCCAAATAACCTTGACTTCTTCCAATATTGGATTTTCCCTATGCACCGATTTCATGTATTACTTTCACAATAGCACATCCCCTTTGTTTAAAATTGGATATTGGAGAAAAAAAGTAATCAGGTTAAACAATAATATGAATTTGTTGTATATTTTAGGGTAATATTATCATGTTGTGTGTAATATGTGTAACATTTGAAAATTGCAACAATAACATACATGCAGAGCCAATTTACATAAATAGGGCGCCATCAAAACATTCCGACTCAAGTTCACATAATCATACGTTTTCTATTAGATGCAAAATTTAATGATACCATGAAGTATTTAATTTCCGTACATAAATATTTACGATATGTTAGAAGTAAATTCTATTTGAAAACGTAGAACGAAACTCACAGAGTTTTATTACAACAGAAATATAGAAATTTCTACTTGTTTGAACTTAATATTGACACTTTTCTGTTACTAAAACTAACAATATAAATTAATTTTTCTCAATCTTATTTTATTGCTTATCTTTAAAATTATAAAATAAATTGCTTTAATATCATTTTTATTGACAATAAATTTTTTATTAAAAAAAACTAATTCCAAAATTCTTTTATAAATTAATAGAAAAAAAATAATTAATTTCATGTTTCGTTTAATCTTTGATGCAATGTGCTCATTACAAAAGCATAAAATAGAAGTCGGTCGTATTAGTATTTTTAATTAAACCTGCTTTTCAAACACATCACAAATTCTAAAAAAAAAGTAAAACCCATTTGAGCTGACATTTCATCATTTGTATAAATAACAAAGGAGGGAAAAAATGTTAATTTATTTGAATAAAATTGTCCCAAAACATTGTATTGACAAATGAACCTAATGTAAAACATATTGATTTATTGTTATGCACGCTTTGATAAATTGAATAAGATTGATGAATGAATAAAAAATATGATAAACAATTGAAGAATACGCGAACAAAATCACGCGCAGCATAAATTGATTCATTAAAACAACACAAATAACAAAGTAAAACGCCAAAATAACATGCAAAACTTTATTAATGCATTCGCAGATTGTACTTTCGTTTTTGCCCTACTGTGGACGCACTGATAACACTATCAGTGGACATACAAAAAACCTGCACTTGTTGACAGAATGGAAAGAAATGATTAAAACTACCACAACAGCTTTTAATCATGATACCATTTACCAAATCCTCATTTAACCCTTAATAAAATTCACCCTAAAACAAGTTTGGTGATTTATTTGGATACAAACTAACTTACTCCTAAAAATACAGCCTACAAATTTTATTGCATTCGTTTCTTACAGCTTTTAAAAATCAAATAAAAAGTAATTTATTTATTAAACGGTATAAATAGGGGATTACTTTACAAATTGGCTCTAAAGTGATCCTTTTAGCCTGATAATTAACTACAAAAAAATAAATAAACAAATAAAATTATTGTTAATACAATAATAGTAAATAAGTGGAATATTCCTCTTGGAAAGGGATATTAGATTTACAGATTATAGGTGAATAGACTGAAAGATTCTAGGTCACGATAAATATAAATATCGGTTCTCATTGTTCCGTATTTTCAATTTCCCATTCTATACAAATTAATTTTTCTTACGCTGGTAGAGTAATAATAATAATTTTGAAAATTTGAAAGAAAATCATATTCTTTTTTTAATTTTGACAATAATTAATAATATTAGTTAAATATTTTCAATTGCTTTTTGTTGTGGTTTCTCTGATTTAGAAATAAAATGAATTCAAAAATAATAGAAACAGTCAAGTTTTAGTGATGTGTAATATAAAGCAGGCGTTAAACTGTTTTGGAATTTGTTATGATTTCAGGGATTTGAATCTGTGAAAGTCTCTGCGGTGAATATTTTGTTGGACAACTTTCCGAAATGTAAAGTTGTTTACTAGTGCATTCATATTAAAGTTGTAGCTTTAGTTTCCTCAAGTATTTCCCAGCATAACCATAACCCTAGGTGTTTCATAGTATTTATTAAAATTTTCCTCTTCACTTATTTCAACCAATTTCTCGCTTTATTAACTTCTAATATTTAAATGCTTGCACACAAGTTAGTTGGGTGATTAAAGAACATATGGTCGCGCAAAACACCCCCTTAAAATGATTAGAACTTCCGTTTTTAAAAATAGAATTGTGTTAATATATGATCATCCCCTACTTAATTTTTTTTGTTTAATTTATTAAATATTTTCGTTAGTTTTACGTGAAAGAAATGCGAGAGAATATATCTCAGCATCACTCGTACTCATAAAAAGTGTTACAGTGAGATGAATTATTGTAATCCGGGTTGCGAAATGGTTCAACTGAAGCAAAAATAGCTCACCCCACCACTAGAAACCTCTACCGGACATCCGAAATTTATTGAAATATCTAATAATTTATAAATAAAATGTTAAATTTTGTGCGCACATCTAGTTGGATAATTCTTTGAAATACGAAGTGAACATAGGGTTGGGACAATGGGGCTAGGCATAAATGCTTTTTTGTAATTTAGTAAATCGTTACGACACATAAATCGAGGAATATGAATGAGAACACATGAAACATTAAACTTCCCTCCCTATAATTAACAGTTCTTAAAATGAAAAACATTTCTTTTTTTCGCGGGGAATTTATGCTATGATGCTGCATTTCATAAAAGCCCTCAGATCAATTAATGTTGCACTACGCCAGTCATTTATATTCCAAAAATTGAAATCTGTTATCTATCAACCGTCCGCCAAACTTCGATATTGATTTATTACTGAAGTAATATATTTCCACCCAGCCAATGAATATATAATGTTTTTCCATCCTAACAACCTTACTGAAATTTTTATAATGCACTTCCCTTTAAAGAATAATTTCTCCTGGTTTTAGTATGAAAAGTCTAATTTTGATCAGTGATCATAATCTTACAGAAAGAAATTGATTTAAATAGTTCACGTAGCAAAGTACTTATATGCATGTACCTCCTGCTTTCATCTTACAAACCCCGACAAGAAGAAAGGAATTTCCTTTGTCGTTTCGGAAACGAATAACTTGAAAATAAAGCTCCTCTTCTATATTTTCCTTCCAACAATCTCAGATAAATCTGTGCCAATAGACAGATATTGAACTGAAAAAAAACGAAGAGTTCTTTTCCTATTTTGTTCGTTTTATTAATTATAACAAATCTTTTTTTTTTTTGTTTAAAACTTGCCAAATATTTTTGTTTTCATTTCCTGCAAATATTTTGTTTCAAGATAAAAATGAAATTCTTAGTTATCGACCATTGATAATGCAAATTCGAATGGCATAAATCCGAGAAAAAATCTTAAAATTCCGTTTTCAATTCTTAGAAAAATAAAATATAGACCGAATCGCATTAGAGGTTTGACAAGGAGGCAAGGACCTTTGGGGTTTTATCTGTAAAAACAAATATATGACTTCAGAAAAAAAAATGAAAATTTTACTCCCCCACGAATTAACCATTATGTTATAGCGTGAATAAATTTATAAAAATAAAATACAAGTAAAAGTTTTAAAAGATCCTGTTGTAGTTGAACAGTTGTGACAGATGAAATATTGTAAGTCTTATAAAAGAGGCAGAAAACATGGAGCTTCAGCACATGAGAAATAAGAGGGCGCCAAGAGCCCTACCTCATCTATTAGATGCTTTGATAGGATAATTTCGGCTACTGTTATAACAGATTAGATCTTTTAAACACTGACTAATTTCCTCCCTCTACTAATTATAGTAATCCTTTTTCATTTTATCCAACTAAATTTAGGTACATCTGGCATTGATTATTTTCAATTCTATTTTAAACTTGATATGACATATTGTTTTCACCCTCCGCATTTCCGTAAAAACCCTAAATAACATTCTATCACGTTTAACTCGTGTTGTGTCGTCTATAAATCAAAAATCTGGCGCTTCTTATTTTTCAATCAATTCTCCAATATATATGTATTTATATTCTAATTGTAAAAATGCGGCTCCATATTTTACTTTTCACAAACATATTAATTAAATTTATTTCTCTGAGCTTTTTAATAAATTTGCAAATTATTAATAAATTAATTTTAGGATTTAATAAATTAATTAAAATTAATTCATTAACAGGAGTATTGTTACAAAATTTGTTTGCTGAATTAAGGGTTCACTTAATTTCTCATTTAAATTTAAATACAAAATATAAACGTGAAGCATTTTAGTACAATGAAAAATCTTCTTATTTTATCGTTTTCCTTCTATTTGATATCATTTGTTCTTATGCGTAAAAAGAGTTTGATTCGAAAACAAATAAAACATTTGCATTCAAAGTAAAAATGCCTTTCCATCATCAATTTAAAATCTTGAATCCGTTTATCATCCTTCAACCCTAAAGATGATAATACAAAAGTAGATTTAACAGCAGTGATTTCATGTTAAAATTTAATATTTACAAATAAATATTTAAAAAAAAACCGATGAACTGTTGTTAACTAAAAATGTAAACACTAAGCTAGTTAAACATTTGTATTTAACATGTGCTTTATAATAGGATTTATATTTGCTCGTTTTTAGAGATTAAATTTGTCCCTATTAGTATTTATAAAAATATATTTCGAGATTGTTAAACGTGAAATTTGGGAATATACCGAACTAAAATGTTTAATCAGCGAACTATCTTGTTATTGTTATGGTTACAGTAGGTTTGTTGAAAATAGTACAGAGAGTTGAAAATAATTTTTGTATTAGCTGGCGGATGATAAATTTGTGGAGCAAATAATTCGCATGATTAAAAATGTCTTATGAATTTTATTGATAATTTTATCAAGCAATGATGATAAGAATTTGTGGAGGGGGGAAAACAAAATAAAGTAAATGTATGTTCTTAAAACAAAACATTTTGCTCTGTGAGTTAGTTCGTTAATTTATTTAAAGTGAATCATTTTGTGAGAAAAAATACTCAAAAATGTGCGCACCCTATTATTTGACCAATGAATAATTAACGACCTAACAAGTGGAGATTAGGAAAAAATTTATGACCTATTCACGTGTCAGATTCAACAATTTTTCCAAGGTATGTATTTACCCTCCTATTATTTTTCTATTACACCAAACACTCTCCCTCCATAAATTTATAGATTTTTTTTCTTCTTTGGGGGGTGTTAATGGACGTAAATTCAATCATAATGAATGATGGCGCATTAATATGATTGCTGATATGTCATGCAATTTGCCTAAGTGCATTGTGGAAGATGTAGTGCAATAGTTATTAATTAGTAACCACATTTTGCAAATCAGGCTGTATTTTCAAATTATTCTATTTAATTAGCGTAATCCCTGTAATAAGCAGAAATTTCATTTTGGTGCATTGTAATTCAATATTCAATCATCCTAATTATAATTTCATACACAGTAGACTTTAATCAGATTATTCTACTTGTTTTAATTTATCTGTTTGTTAACAAATTAATAACCTTTAGTATAACAGGAAAAGATTATACAACTATTTTATAATGATGTTACATTCGAATTATACACAGAATTTATATAATGCCCATTGTTCGAATAATTCTCAAATTATCAATTAAATTTTTCAAATAATATTAATTTTATGCCAGCGTTCCAATTTATTAATAGCATTCCTATATTATTTATGTTTTCAGAATTAAAAGTGTATATGAGTAGCCTAATTACAAACCCGAACATCTGCATGCACTATGACTATAGTGTAACCGGTTAGGATTCTTTTTTTTACAGGTTTTTTCACTATTAATTTTTATTTTTGAAACAAACTGATATCACCATTCGATTCTGCGCGTCGAGAACTTTAAGAACTAATCATCACCTCAGATCGTGAAAAAATGTCAGAAGTCCGAGTTTTTAACTAGGCTACTCATGTGTACTTCAAATTTTATATAAAGAGATATTGATTGTGAAATTAAATCTGGAACATCATGCATATTAAAATTACTAAATTATTGTCTTTTTTTAGAAATTTTGCATTTAAAGTTGGAAGAAATTTGGCGTTCTAACAATAAAATTAGTTTTAGTAGAGTTTCTCTAAGTTTAAAGTGTAGTACGTTGAAGGAAGTTGTTTAAATGAAATAGATATTCGTGGCGTAGTTCATTGCGTTGAAATTTGTTGTGGCAGGGGTAAAATAAAATATACGAAGTTATTCTGAGGGCGTGTAATCCTTGGTATTGCGGTCATTTCAGATAATCGGTAATTTGGGTGTAACTGAAGCGGTATGTATACGTTATATCGCTGATAAACTATATACACGTTGCGCTTATTTAGGTGAGGGATTTCAAAGTTTGCGTCGTAAACTTAGAGCAAGTAGGTAGAATAATAAAGTGAGCTGGGATGAATAGAGAGTGGTTCGAGAAATACGAAGGTGACGAAGAAAGTAGTAAGTTTGACAATATGCGAAAAGATCATTATGGTTGAGTGAAGCTGCTATTCAATAAGCTTACGTTATTTTGTCGAGATGGTTCCCTTAATCCTCTAATCAACATATTACTCTGTAAGTTTGGAAGGAATATTTGTAGGAAGACATGCAATCAAAGATAGTAGATTTTCAAGTAGTTGGGAGGCTCCTATCGGAAACATGTTTTGCAACTTTCGTTGTAACTCGTTGGCATTATCGAACTCTCATGTAATTTCCTAAGTAAATTTATTTATCTCCAAAAGAATACTTTAAGATTCGATCCTCCCGCCGTTTCCTGTATATTCCCATTTGTATGTCCTAAACCAACAGAAACTACTAATTCCCAATCAGCACCATTACATTCTTTTCAGTTCTTTCTATTTATTCACACTTGAACTCCTGAATTTAATTAAAATAAAACTAACCTAAGTGATTATATGAGATCACCAAATCGTATGTCTGTCCGGAACAGGGGTGCCCAGATTTTTTCGGGGGCAGCTGAAGTTCCTGCTGAAAACCGATTTTCGCGTATATATATATGGTGCGGGTCAGAATGGAGAGAGCATTTTACTGTGAAATTAACCTCAGATCCTGCAAAATTTCTTCCTTAAAATATTATACTGAGATTTCTTTTGATGACCAACGCCCTATGCATGATAGCTTAGGGTGCGGAGCTATGAAATGTATTTTACTCGCCCTGAAATCGCGTGCCGAATCTGAACCCCCTCTTACCAGCCCCCCTCGCCCCTTAAACTGACTAAATTTATTAGATGAACGTAACAAAAGTGGACCAGCCAGACACACAATTTTTTTATCTTAATAACATTATAATGTTAGTGAATTAAAGGGCGTAGTTTCGACAAGATGCTCACGAAGTACTTGCCTGTCTTATCTGGGATGCCTAGAGAAGTCAACATAAAGTTCATCAAACGCTTACATCACCTCTGAACCCTTAAGACATACGTCCCTCCCTTTCCGTGTACTTCGTCCGCTACCATTTTTATATTGATTAAACCTCAATTTTTTCCACGAAAATTTCTATTTATAATTTTCATTTCGAATTTTTAATTTACTTAAAATGTGTCAAATGTATAAATAATCCACAAATTAAAAATAATTTAATTAAAAAACTATTCTCTTGGGTCTTTAAAGTTCAGAATGCAGTTAAAACAAAATTTATTTATTTATTTATTTTCTTCTTTTAATATTAAAGTTACTCTAAACTGAAAAATAATTATTTTCTTTTCTTCTTGACTAGAGAAAGAACAGAATTCTGTTTTCTTGAATACAATTTTCAAACAAGAGCCAGAAAAATAGACATATTTTGGTCCTTTGTTCCTTTTTAAATAAATTAAAATAAATAATGCACATTAATTGTAAAAATAATAAATAATAAAAATATAGAATTTTAATATGTATTCTTAAAATGAGTGTAGATATATTCTATAGCACGTTGTTTATTTTAACAATGTGCTTTTATTTGCCCTGTACGTATTCAAAATGAGTAGTAAATAAAAAGTAGGTAAGGGTTTTATTCAAATTTTACCCAGATAGTATATTAAATTATACAATCGTAAAAAGTAAACTCAGAAGAGGGTGGATCTGGATCGGTGGTAACTTTCCTTACCTGAAACAAAAGAAATAAATAACTCTAAACAAAAGGAACATACAATACATATTTTTATTACAACTAAGTTGGTTTATTTATTATGTTTGACTTCGCATGCATTAACCGTGATAATAGGAGTTTCTCGGTATAATCCAGCCTTGCTAGGACATTCAGAAGACGTTTGCTTTGTCTGTAGCACAATCATAAGGGTGCGCGTATTACTTCTCAGTATTCAACTCCTTACTGTTGTGATAAACTAATTACAATAACCATATTCGTACTCCTCGTAGATTATAATCAGACGTTGCACATTTTATTTCAAAATGAACAAATTCACGATTCGTTGTGTATAAAGCCAAAGCGGTCTGTTTATTAATGAAAGAAACCATCCTGGACTTTTATTAGATCTAGTGCGTAAACTTTTGATCCATCAAACTTATCAAATAAATCACTTATTATTTATAGACTTAAAACATATATTCAAAAGTACACATAAAACCGACAATATGAGAAAACTCAGAAGTGCTCATAAATATCCAATAATATACAGTGTTAAAACTCGAACAGATGCTTAAACATTAACAATTTATAAATAATCATTTTAGTAACCTCTGTATACTTTCAAAACAAATCAAATTTGATTTACTAAATTTTCAGAAAAATTACAAATAAAGAGATTACATGCAAATTAACTTATAGTAATGGAAGGGAAACAGCGGAATTGAAATTATTACAAACTACTTTTTCTTTAAAGCCAAAATCACTTTCATTTATAATACAATAAGAATATTGCCAAAAGTTTCGGAAATTCAGTTTTGACTTGGGTAATTTAGACATTTTGCTGAAGGATATTTTCTATTATTCAACATAAAATATACCAGTGTCTTTGATAGGAGTACCGAATATTAAACATTTTTGGTGCACTGAAGGAAGATATTATATAATTGCACATTATGCCGTTAGAAATCTTAGATTATGAAAATATATTTAAATTTTTTATTAAAAAAAGAATCGTAACATAAAGAATTTTAAAATTATATACGAAGAGAAAAATGATAAGAGTGCGGGTTGTTCGAAAATGTGGTAGCAGTAAACTGATCGTAAATGTATATGTAGCATAATAATCTACAGTGAATCCCCGGCAATAACATAAAATTAATGGTGGTAGGTTTTCTTATCTGTTAATTAATTCCACAGGCAATGAAATCAAATGCATACATGAGATTGCACAAAAATAAAATTTACATATAATATACATTTTGTAACCGTATTTAATTTTAGTGTGTGAATATGTATCTAAAACCGCGTGCCAAATTAATATTTTTATTCGTCTTTTTGTTTTCAAACAAGATAATCTGATAAGTTAATCAGAATTTACATCGACTGTTAGACAGTACATTAAACCCGAAATCTAAAATTCACTACTTTTTTTTAATGCCGAACTTTTAGGTCCCTTCCACTTAACTATCTCCTTTTTTTAAGCGAAATTATCAAGTACTAAATTTAGATCCATTGTCCTATATAAAAAATTAAAGAGACACAATAAATAAGTTCTCTTCCCCCAAATAGCCAATCGAATGGATTGAAAATGTAGAATTCCATCGCTATCATTTACTCCTGTACAAGGGTTACAAGAGGAAATAATTTATCGTGTTTTAGAATTAAACAAACAAAAATTTCTCTCTGCAAAATGTACATAAGTGAAGAATTTTATTTCTGGTTGTGCATATGTAACTGTCCAATTTGACCCAATCTTTGGTGGGGTACTTCTATAAATTTAAAATTTAAATTCACCCTAGAATGTTATAGAGGAGGCTTCCCGTAAAAATTTAAAATCTTTTTTTACTTTCTTTAAAAATAATTGTTATGTTTTATAAGGGTTGATAAAAGCCTCAGCGTCGTTAAGGTTTTTCCAGGCCCTAATTTGTTTCCTCATACTAAATACCCAAATACATTCTACATTTAATACTAATGTTGCTGGGGGGTCGAATGAAAATTTTAAACACTTTCATCCCAAAAATTTCCGCAAATATAATTGTTTGTGCAGAATTTTCTACATTTGTAAACATTTCTTATCTCAATCATAAATTTAATTGTAATAGCATTCTTTTGTGATAAATTCAGAGTTTATTTAAAAATTTATTTACCAAGCTACTATAAATAAATAATTCTAAAAAGTGATATAATTGTGTTTACATTCATTTTCTAATCTATAATATAAATTAAAAACTAAAATTAGCTAAAATTATCCTTAAGAAAACATCTTCAAGATCGTAACATCTAAAATTTTCCATAAATTTTAAGAATTGAAAATAATCTATACTAAAAATTTTTGTTGTAATAACCACCATTTTGTCAAAAATAGCAATAAATATTTCATATGTAAAATGCGAAGGGGATGATTTTATGAAAATAAACAACTTGAGAAGGGTTTGATTTTTGTTCCCTTTAGGGAAAACCACTTAATTACCTTATTTATATTAAAATTTGCTGTAAACCCTTGTAAACTATTCGCGATTATTTCGTGTGCTCCACCTACTACGCAGAGATTCGCATTTTCTTTGTGGAAATTCGTAAGCAATCCTTAAACCATGGAAGTTATCTATCTACGTTTAGACATCCCCTATATACTTGACTGTAGACGTATAATAGGCACTTTATCCTATATGTACCGTATACTTCCTCTTTAGAATATTATATTATGTAAATAACTGTAGTTCTTAGAAGAGATATGATTAAAGAGTAGAGATTTATTAAGGAATTCAAATGAAATCAACAAATTTGGGATGGGGTTTAGAATTTTTATTGCAGTGGAAATAAGCCTAAAACGATTTTAAGGATAAAACCTCTTAAGGGTTATAGGTTTTCCCTTGATGCTCCATAAATTACTAGAGTTAGTGATACTAATTTTTGGTAGTACATTTAAATTGAATTCGCATGGGAACTGAACTGAAATTCTGGAGCAAGTTGTATAGTTTTAAATGATCAGATCAAAATTTATGAAAGTTCCGGGCGAAACTGAAAACTATCGATGAGGGTGCACAAACAAAATTCAATCACCTCAGAGATAATTGCGACGATTTTTATTGGGTTTAACCGCGATTTAATATCTACGACTCGACTAGATTTTCCCCTGCAATTGTTTGAGGGAGACATTTGTATAAACAGTCACCCGAACTGAAAATAGTTCCCAACTGCTGCTAATATATTATTATGTTCTTTTGTTCCGACCAACTTTCATTATATAACAACAAACTTAGATGTTTCCGTATTTCCTAATCTTGACGTTTTATTAACATTGAATGAAACAGGCGCGTTTTAATAAATTCACGCGAATGATCACAGCTTGAAGTAAAAGTCTAATTACATCTGACATTTAAGAAAAAGAAGAACTGGTTGGCTATTTAAATAATTATCAAAGGGTTCGTGTGCTTACTATAAATCCTCCCGCTATAAGGGTCGACAAATGAAATTACTGCATTTATGAGATGTCATTTATAATAATAGTACATTATGACACAAGTACTTAATTAAACGTTTAAAACACACTGAAAGTGCTTCAAATGCTATTATGTACTAGTGTCCTACTTTGATTAGTAAAATAGTGTGATTATCTAGGTAAATCAACTAAATAGATTTTTATTTTTACTTATAATAAGGAATAAAAGATCGCGGTTTCGATCAGAAGTAACATATCACATCTACACGTCTTCATAATTCATTTTAAATTCTTCTTTGTTTTTTTGTAATATGTTCACCTACACGCTTGAATGGCATTTCAGCATTTCTGTTCTACCAGAAACGTGTCTTCCAGAACGCACACATATCTACTTATTCATTCCTTCATAGCTCATTCACTCTATATAGAATACTCAACATAAGAAAATTCACTTTTCACGATGCAGTCACACCACATGCAACCGCTGTATTCTGTTTTCATCAGCTACGTGCTATTTTATTATTTGGTTTAGACTGTCGCTTCATGCAGCTCTGAATTTTTCATTTTACGTCCGCAATGATTTATAACATACAATTTATACTTATTTGCTTTATTGGCATTTTTTCATGACGTATTACATTGTAACAACTCACTCAATCCTTTATCATTTTAGATTAATGTTTTTAACTACATTCATTACACATAGTTTTGTCACTGCGTATTTTTGTGCGTACTATGCAGATGTGTTCACGTTATTATCAGTAAAATAGCATTTTTTAAATTTAAAACTAAATAAAAAAAATTGTAAACATACAGTGTGGTCATAAACGATTTACATGGGTTAGTACATTTCTAATTTAGCTTATTAAATGCACTGCTGATATTCTTTTTATTAAAATACAAAAAATTGAATGTTCGAATTGCAAGCGGGCAGTACAGCACAGACTTTTTATTCATCTTGCTTAAACCGAATTTTAAAGTTTATTTGATTAAAGTATAATTTCGCTGCAGATATAAATGTAATGAACTATTTGAATGAAACAATTACATAAGTTTTCTTAATCAGATCTGCTGCTTCTAATTATGGAGCATAGAATTTATAATGAATTGTATATGTCTAAATAAGGGTTGCTTTATTATTTTATGCAAAATTGCTGCTTAAATTCCGAATGAGTGTAATGTACACTGAAATTAACATAAAGCCTCCGAAACTAAATTTAATGTAAATGTCTATTTTGAAATGAATCCTTTGGAAATGAGTAAAATTTATTGAATCCCATAGAATTTATTCAATTTATATTTGTGAAAAAAAAAACATCTTTAGATATATTTATTTTTTGGCTTTGAAGTGAAATATGTTAATCGTGCAACGATGGCCCAGAAATGCCGCACACAGTTTACTCTCTTAACGAAACGGCAACCCTAGTTTTACATTCGCCGGATTATCATCTTATTAAAAGTGATTTATACAGCCGGGTTCGAACAAATTTTAATGAAAATTTGTTTGTCTTGAATATTTAGTCATCACATCCTACAAGATATAACAATTTAAGGCGACCTATATTGATTAAATTTGACTGAAATTTATATTCCAAATGAAATTTCAATGCAACTAGAAGAAAATTGGATTTCCTTTTAATCAATTCCATCTCGAAAACCAAATATCACAATCAATATCTACTATATTTTAATATTAATAAGACTATTAATTTTCGTTCTTCTTTTAAAAGTAGAAAACTAATGAAAAATATAAAATAAGCTAATGATATATTATTATTATTATTACATAACTGCCATACACCACCTACACCTTTAAATTATTTGTAAAAGTCTATTGAATTCTTCAATTCATTATAAATTTTTTAAATATAAATTCAAAATTTTATTTGAAGATTTTTATTATGACTTCCCACATATATCAACGGAATACATATATGTATGCTAATATACTCGAAATTTGTTTATTGCTCACACTAAATTATATATTTTACCTCGAATAAAAATAAAACTATAAATCCGCATAAATTTATGGTTCTATTAAGGCAATGGGAATTTAATTGATATCACAAGGATGTTACGTCTTATATCTTTTCTTAGAAAATGAAATAAAACTAATCAGGTGGAAGTTTTCTTTTCGTCTATTATTTGCGTTTGTGCAAAGCTGTGAAATACAATATTTAATATTAGACCAGACAGAACTTCAAAAGGATACTCGTACAATTTTGTATGTTGCACTGGATGACAAATTCTATTACTTTTAAAAAGAACTTGGTACTTTCATTTTGAAATGTAAAATATATTATTTTGAATGACATAATCGACAAAATGACAATTTTAGATATAATTTTTGCAAATACATACATAATTTTATCATAATTTTTCTCCCGCAACTTTCTTTATTATTGTTCTGTTCTCTTTCTGTAACCAACAAAAAGGCATCACCGTCTAATTAACTGCCCTTGTAAGTGTTAGGTATAGTTTTGAGGTAAACGAAGACAATTGGTAGAAATTTAGTATCATTTTTAGTATTCGAGTGGCATCCCGTTCCAATTCTGGCCCATAAGAAAATCGATGACTCGTGTCCAGAACTAAACCTCAATGATATCCTTCGAAATGGGCAGTGTTTAACGAGCACACTACTGCTGTTAATACTTTACGATTG
Source organism: Coproporus ventriculus (assembly GCA_027574865.2). Classification (NCBI taxonomy): domain Eukaryota; kingdom Metazoa; phylum Arthropoda; class Insecta; order Coleoptera; family Staphylinidae; genus Coproporus; species Coproporus ventriculus. Next base: position 121,852 of record JAODAH020022356.1, read on the forward strand.
TGCGTGAGCTTGTCACATAATGTTAACTAAGGGATGGTTCACTTTCAGATTACTTGCACCACATACATAACGAGCAACGATCAAACACATGTGTTTAACAAACTCACATCGGATTGCAAGGTATGTGAACTACGTGCTTTGCGTATTAAACTGCGGTCACTTGGAATAAAACTATTTCTATCACTTCATCTGCCATTTATTTTCACTACACACATTTTCTTTATTAACAACTCATAATAGTTCAGGCACCAAATAGATTTCTTACACAAAAGCGGTTTTATTTTATATAAAAAGAAAAGAAGTTTTATAAGAAAGTGTAAAATGGGATGTATCATTAAGTAACATAATCTTTGCTATTACCAGGGTATAAATATTGTCTAAGATATTTTTCTGAAGTGACACAAATCCCAAAGATGCAATGATGCAGTTATTTCTATGGTAGACATAACATAATATCGTAGCAACAAATGGAAAACAGAAATAAACTTGATTGTTTTAAATTACCTGCTGACAGTTCAATTTATTATTCGTAACGGATTGAATGTTGAGAGGAAAATGTGCGGGTGAATCAATAAATGCCACAGTTATCGCTGGAAAAGTGACCAGCAACCCTTTTAATAAAAGTTAGGAAAATTAGTTCCCAACCATTATGTCCCATCTTTGGGATTTGGAATACCCTTCCGCCCTTTCTTATCGTGTTTGTGTGGACTCATATTGTTTCAATCAGTTTTAATACAATTTCACTAAATTCTATCTGTCAAACAGAAAAAAAAGAGAATTTAAAATAAATGGAATGAAAATTAGATTCGAATGTATTTTATACAAAGCAATTCTAAACGCGGCAATTGAATACACAGCTATTCACCACCAATCAACTGTAGTATTTGAATAATAATCTCTGATATAGAATATAACAATAAGGATTACATTTGTGGACGGCTCTTTTTTAATCGCTCGAAAACTGTTGATGCGAATAATTTTAGCCTGTACATGTTTTACAGGTGCGTAACTAAAAAGAATAAAAGCTTTCAGTGAAAATCACATTTTACTTTGAAAAATACGAATGAATTAGAAAATATTTATCAAAATTAGTCAAAAACAACAGTTTGAAATTTCTACAGATTAAATGAAACTTAAAAATATGAGGTGATTTATTAATTTAAGAAGAATTAGTTTCAAGTGTTCTCTAAATTCCAACTCTATTGTTTTAATGTGCCAGTTTCGTCATGAAAATAGCTCTACAATAACTTTGAAATAAAATACTAGTAAACCACATTATAGCGTCCACCTAAGTTCTTCAAATTGTCGGAAATTCACATCCGATACCCAAACATATTAGATCAATAATTCCAGACAAAGTAAACAAAAAGATAAGTTAAGATTTCACATGCAATAAATCGAATTTATAGAAAACCTCCACATTACCTTTTTATCTATTTTATTTTAGCATCTTCTTATTGTTGCAAACACAGTAACTGATTAAATCATGTACAGCTTTTATCTCGCGCGTTTTCTTTCACCGAAATGTATCAAATCTATATCTCTCTCTAGAATCAAAAGATCTACCTTTTATTGAATTCAGCTTGTAAAATGTATTTTACACACGCTTTTTAGTAGTGGAGTAGCGAGATACCCAGTTTAAGACAAGCCAAACGCATATATAAATATTTTGTGAATACACCTGGTGCACAACGTGAAGCATAAGCCTGAATAAAAATTTCTCACGAGAATTTATACTCACCCGCGCGCCTTTTTTTTAATAATCTGTATCAATTCAATAAAAATTCATTTTCGCAATACATTAATAAATCATGCTTTCTTTTCATATTTTCCACTTACACGTGAGTGTTCTTTTTATTTCGGAGTAACGTTTATATGCCGCGTGGAATTTCTGCAGGTCATTGCGAATGATACTTATCGACGTTTCCTCGCCTCTTCTCTACTCACTAAAGATTTTTCACGAGCTGAATGATAAAACTAAGTTATTCTAACTTGTTTTAAACTATTTTCAGATATCTTCAAGTACATATAAAGCATAAAAGGATAATACTTTCGAAACTACGAAACTATTTATTACTTTATAATAAGATATTGAAACTTTACAACTTTAAAACATGAGTATTTACAACTGCATCAATTAAATAACTCTTTAAATTCTTTAGAGCTAATCAAGAATCATAATTTTAAAAATATATCAAGAGGTTCACTCTTTGTGATTTTGATTACTATTTGCTCTTGATCAGAATTAATAAAACGAAATATGTTTCACAATTTATTTTATTTTATGTTTTCGTGGATGATTTTCATAAAATAAAGAGCAATTATATTATTTGTTCTGTTTATATAAAAATTTAAATTTCTAGATAAATTTAAAACTAGCACTGACATCATTAGGAGCTTTTAAAGTTTTCATTTATTTCAACGTGAATATTTCATTATGCAGTTTTGAAATTTTTAAAAATTGAGATTAATGAAAATAAATGATGTTACATGAAATATAATCATATTATTCAACAAATAATTTTATTTTTGATTTTCAAATATTCTAGTTATGTCGCTTATATGTTACAAGTAATATATAAAATGAAATCTTTGTATCGAATTTTTTTTTATTTGATGTACCGCAAAGATATTTTAGAAATTTATCGTAGAAAATTTCTGCCAAAAGTCTGCTTATAATACTTATTCAAGTCCGAACTTTATAAATCATAGGTACGCAATGAAAATTTTTCATTTTTTCTTTATATCCCCCTGGATTATTTTATTTGAAAGATTTATTTAACGCTCCTCTTCTTCTTTAATACAAAAATTTCCATTCAGTTCAGCCATTACACAATGACAATTTAAATTCAATATTTACCAGCCACAAATTAATGCCATTCTTTATTACTACCCATTCAATTTAGTGAAAACGATCCCTGAATAAATATGCTCTTAATAAAAGTTTACAATTACCATAAAATTAATCGGCCACATAAAAATATAATTTAAAAATTAAATGGGAAAAGAGATGGGGATGCAATAAGATATTGCTGAACTTTTTAAAAGCTTCTGTTTGAATAGCTATGATGTTGAATTAGAAGGGGAATCGATTCTGGTCCAGATTTTTTTTTCACCAAGCAAGTTTATGATGTTTCTGCACACTGAAAATATTAAATACATCCCTTTTAATATCTATGCGTGATAACACTTGACACAAAAGGTTGCAAACTACTCGAAATGTACACCAGAACTGTTTCAATGCTTCTTCTCTACATTTTGTTATTTCAGTAATAGTAGAACGATGATTATACTTTACAACACATCGAATGTTTTTTTTTACCTTTTTGCTAATTCGCACTCTACTTTTCATTTATATGACAAGTATTGTGTTTGTGCATTTAGCAAGTATCTAATCTATATTGATTTGTTAATTACGTCGAAATTCGCTATTTTTATGCTAGGTTTTGTTTAGGCAGTAAACTATCATTGGTTTAGGTACAAATACACTTATTTATATTCAATTGGAGGTATCACGCCTTAACATTGCTTTTAAAAGTATTTTTTTTATATTTTTCTCTTGCCAGGTTCGAACCCTAAAGCTATATCTACAGTTTTGAAATCATATATACATCATGCAGCATGTAACTATCTGTATTTTATAGAAATAATAAAATTTTATTATGAATAATTCTACGTAATTGGTAGTTAGGAATGAACCAAATAAATTTACTTAACGCTTATTACAAAAATAATTGTGCGTATGTGTGGGAGAGAAGTGTTTGTGTAGTTATACGAAATAGTCTCTGAATATGTGTTTAAAATTTGCATATTTCGCAAAACTACAACAATAAAAACATGGTGCAAGTGCCCTCGAAACAAATATTTTCAGCCAATTTCCGTGCTGCTGTTAATTGTGGTTTGAAACCAATTTCAAATGAGTATTCTCCAAAATATTCAAACCAAAAATATTCTATCGACCACCGTTTAGATTTATTACAAAATAAATAAATTTTGTGTCTAAAAATTATATTCGACTTGAATATATTTTCATTATTATTGCAGACAATTTTATTCCCAGTTGACCTTTTTCACAGGACGAAACAAATATAAATAAATTAAGTGCATTTCTTGTGATGTTTAAAAATTGATCAAGAAAAATGAGGAAGATTTTATAAATTATAAATCGAAAGAAAAAACTGAAGTACATTAACTTTTGTTTCTGTGCATTTTATTTCATTCTTAATGCTGATTTTATTATTACACTTTCAATATATTTATTTATCATAATCATAAATTGTAATTCAATAAAAGGATTTGATTAAATTATTAATTCGTCAATCAAACTAGATTTTGTTAGACTCGATTTAAATTTCAACTTGATAAGCTCTTCGACTTAAATCACTGATATGCTGTAATATTGAGACATCATGATGTGTCAGAAATAAAATGAATGTAGTACATCAAAATAGGTAAATTGAGAACGAAATTGTTTCATTGTATAAGAAACTGTTGAATCCATTTGTACAAAAAATGACATTTTATATTATCAATTTTAATTTGAATGATAATATGAATAATATGAAGTGCAAGTTTCAACTTCATGTTGACCTTGAAACGAAAATGCTTATAAACGCAAAACCGTCTGTTTAAAAAGTTTTCTCTTAAAATGATGGAGATTATTTGAAGCGAAGTGAAAAATAAAATCTTTAGTATTTCTCTTTGGGTATTAACGTCCTCTTAATTCTTAAAGTATAACATTGTATCGGCAAATAAATTCGCAAGAGTGGGAACAAAAATAAGCTTTTAATGACAATGTTGTTGACAGTGCTATAATATATTAGGTCCTAAAAATGTTGGTGATATATTATCCCCCTGAACTATTAATATAAATACTGTGCGAGGAGTCATTAATTTATGCAAAAATAAAAATCAAGAGAATTGTTGCGCGTATACAATTTGGTTTTTTTCTTGTTTTTGTAAAATATTCGTAGTAATCGCAATAATACTAATGTGCAACTATGTTAAATGAAATATTTCAGGTTTTAGTATATTTTCCATGTTTCAAAATGAGTTTTATTGCCGTATGGAGTGCAATGGGCCCGTAAAATGCTTTAATGGATTATTTTAGTAAATTCTAAAGGATTGCCTAATTTTTAACAACTTTATAACTTTGTTATATAAATAACCGGTGTATATATTATGCTTTTTTAATATAACATTCTGGGGATTAATATTTCTATCTCGAATGTTTTCCATGCGTTAAAACGGACGTTTCAAATTCCACACAAGTAGTGGATATAAAAGGGTTGAGTATATATCGAGTATAATGGTTACTGATATTAATGTGAATTTATATAGCGCACGTTTGTTTACTTTAACCATTATTGCGAGAAGAGGTCAATAAATGGTCTTCAGACGTTATTTTTATCTCTCTCGGATTATTACAAGCAACTTCTATAATGTATTTCTATTTTTTCAAAAACCTGAACATAAAATTTTATTAACTTATCAACTAACTAAATTTTATTTATGTCAATATTTTATTTGTAAAATCTTCTTAATTTTTTAATATCCAAAAACAAAGTTTATAGAATTGGCTTCTATGGAATACTTTCTTAAGTTAGATATCTCCATTTCGGCAAAAATTAATCTTCCATTTTCATATATGAAATCTTCTCTATTTTGAGCTTTCCTTTCAAAATTGTCTAATTTTAAATTTTCCATCTCTTATAAAGATTCATCTAGAAATACGCATAGTTCATAAATAATGCAGAATTATAACACTCGCACTTTGCAAATAACATTAAGATGTTTTCTAATAAATTATTTAATGTATTAAAGAAAGCATGTGCACAGTAACTAGTTACAGCAAAATGATGTTTGTAGTGCATAAATTTAAAACCTCGAAAGAATATAAATAATAAAAATGTCGGGTGAAAAGTTTTACGTTGTGTTTTGTATTGGATCTTTATGACAGTTGTAGAGAAGAAAATATGTCCATAAAAATGTTTAGACTTTTTATAACATAATTAGATGAAGCAGGGACGTAAAGTGTTGACCTGTGTCCTGCAGGAAGGGAATGGACTCGTAAATAAGGACAAAAACTCTTCTTCGTGTCTGTACTCAGACATTTTAGCATTTTATATCTAAGTAAAGACCGTATAAAAAACCGCTGCAGTTAGATGTCCCTACATTAACTCAACTAACTTTTTTACATTTCCTAGACATCCTCGACAAAAATTTACATACATTACATAAATTAACTCATGTACTAAAAGATATAAAATACCTTACAACACAAATTACTTTATTTTATGAACTTGCATTAATTAAGATATTTCATTTCTTTTTAAATTATTAAAAATATCCGCAATGATTAATATTTAAAATGAAATAATAAGAAGAAGGATTTGTTACTTATTTGCAAAAATGAACATTGAAAAATAAACATTCCCGAATCAATTTAAAGTAACGTAGAGTATAAAATGGGTAGTGTTATCTTTAAATTAAAAAGCGTTGCAGTAAGTAGTTCCGAGAATAATAGCAAAAATAATAAAATCTACCAACTAAAGAGTGGATAACCCTTTGTAATAAAACTTGGCCGTACAATACAGCAGTTAAGATAGGAAATTTAATTTTTTATTATGTAAACCGGGCACGATTTGTGATTTGATAATGTAGTCATTAGCTGTGTTCGTATAGTTGCCAGTTCCTGTTCCTTATAAAACGGACGGGGTCTGTAATGTCACGGAAAAGACGAATCCGAACTTAATCGAAGCACAAAATCGCTGAATTTTTGTGCAGTTTGCCCTCATTATTCTCGCATGATTTGAAATCTACTTATTTCCATAACATTTATTTGCGAACCAACAAAATGTTATCTTGTTATATTCACAAATTTATTCGCTGTATAATTAATTATACTGCATAATGGGCCCCTATTATCCATTCTCTTTTTCTTCCTAACTTTTAATTAATTTTAAATATTAGGATGAACAATGTGCAATAGAAGCACAGCGAAATCACTCAAATGGTTTGTTGGGAACTGAGATTGTCAAACAAAGCCCCAAAGATCTTAAAGATTCTGTAAAATCTTTTCAGGCGTGATACAATTTTTGTTAAACTAAATATAAAAAATGAATATTAAATAAATCTGAAATGCCCTAATTTAAAACGATGAAAAGAAACCGATGTTTGCGAAATAAAATATGTAATTGCGAGAAAAATAGGCTGCTTTTATTCCGTACACGTTTAAGGATTAAACTGCGTAAGTCCTGTCAAGGAATAAATATTGTTTGTATCAGGTTCGATCCTATAAGAGTTGAGATCTCAAACGCGATCACGTATTTTGTTGTCGTAGACCGGATACCGTCTTGTTTAAAACATTATATTGATTTCCGAATCTTATAAGAAGTCAGTGGTAAATTCGGTAATATTAAATACATCTATCAACCGGAAAAAATCATGCACCATTGTCGATCCGTACACCCCATTAAATTCCTATAATTGGCTTCCTTTATATCTCGGATTTTCCAGTTTTATAAAACGCTATTGATGTATGGCGCCGAAGCAAAATACATTTTTCACAGTTCATTCTAATTTGCCATTATTTAATTAAAACGTAAAGCTAAATTCCTTAAAACATCCCCAGACGCAAATGAAATTATAATTACATAACCTACTTTTAAATAAGCGCTTTAAAGCTGTTTACTACTATAAAATAACAACTTCATTATTTAATTGCTCATCCCTAAATATTATCATTACCTTCTTGATAAACTATTCGTGGATTATATTTGTTTTAATGAAACGTGGTGGGGAAAGTAACCTCGTATCTATCTTATTTTGCTTATATTATACTCAAGACATGTTATTGTTTTCGTTCGTTCGAATTTATCACCCCATTTTATGCGGATATATGATCAAAAAGGAGGAAAACATTCAATTCACTAGGATTTTCTTAATCTTAGTTTTTGTGAAATGGCATCGGGTTAATGTTTATTTCCTTTATTAGTAGCATCATCGAATTGCTTTGTTTCATCTACTGTGAAATTTAATCTCTAAACATATAAATAATGGTAAATCTATAAATTAACAAAATAATGATAATAAAATTAAGATATTGTTAATTACAAATGGGTAAGAAATAAACCTGGATGTTTCAAAAGAATGAAGCGATTCTTCTCATTATTATTTTATTATTACCAGTCCCCCCCCCCCCCAAATGATAAACCAATAATGAAACAATACAAAAGTTTGGATCAAAAGATTTTTAAATCGAAAAATCAAAATATTTTTAATGGTAGTTTCTATTTTTTTTCTGTAATATTTAATAAAATTCTTTATATTGATCAATGCCAAGTAAAATGACAATTTTGACTTGGAATAATAGGTTTATAGTTTAAACACCTATAGAAATAATCGAAATTCCAAGTTTCGTCTCTCCCTGTATATAAATCTAAACTAACGAAAGCAATTTTGTCGCCTAGTTTTTATACGAAATATTTTTTCAAAGTTTCAATATCAAATATAATGACAACTGCTTAATATATTTGATCAAATTAATAATCTAGCATTTAAAATAAGCAATGTCATGTAATTAGAATTAATAGAAGTTTAAAAATTTTAAATTTGCATGCTTGTTATGACGGTGTATCGGATAAAATTGCACTCCCAATTGTCTCCGCAACCATTTCAATTGGCATATTTGTAGTTCTAAGCCGTGATTTTCCTGCACCACTTTGCAACAAAATCATTAACTTGTAATTTACCGGTAAGTATCATTTCAAGCAGATTCCACCCAATTTTTTCCAAATTATAACTTTCTTATTAAAATAGTTCAAGGGTTACATACTAACAATAAAAACAATAACTTTTCTTTTATATAATGGATGCTCTTTTTATGGTTTTATCAATAAAACTAATTTAAAGTTGAAAATAGAAACTTTCTTGTAAATTTTCCTCTAGATGATTCAGTTACATGTATGCCAAAGCCAAATAATATTTATCAAGTGTATAATCGATACCTCCCTCTCCATTTCCGCGTAATAAATAAAAAAATTGCAAAACTTTTAGTATCGGAAACATAAAAAGTGGCAATTAAAACCTGCAATAAATATCGTTTTATTTTGTATAGGCTATAGAAAGTGAAAATATTTTATATTATTCTGGTTTCGCCTATATTTTTTCCCCGTTACTGAATATATTTTGCGTGGTGAAAATATCCATGCATTCCACGTGGCTTTATTTATTTCCTGTTCAAAAATTATACTCTCTCGACACGCACTGTATCTTTTTTTTATTTAATGAATGACAATTTGAATGTGCAATTTTAAAAATTGAAATTATTATTTACTAACGATTCTGAATTAATTTTGCATACACTAAATGGTAATTTTAAAAATGAATGGCACGTTTTTGATATCAATAACCTTTCATTCTTTTAAATTTTAGATTTTAAATGATTTTAAAAAACTTTCGATAAGTATATTGTTTGAAACGTAAAGTTAATTACGTGTATACTGTATGCTATTATTTAACTAATCAACTTTCATGAAGATTATGAGACAAACAACAGATAATAATTATTATTAAAATTATTAAATTGTTAGTATAAATTTTGAATAATAATATGTATATATTATTATGTTGTTGGTTATAAATAATTAAATAGTTATTTACGCAATAAGGATTTAAAATTATACTTTATTGTCAAGGCATAAGTTTGTTGCCCGAACCGAAGGAGAAGAAAATAAAGATTTTTTTTTACACCTGAGTAGCATACAAAATCATATTCATGACCAAACTTTTAGTCAATGATGTAAATGTTTAACATTTGTAATAAATTTTATTCCCTATTGTTAAGGATTAAATTGCCACATTATATATCGGTCATGCATAAAATAAATTTGTATTTTAAAGTTTTGAGATTACCAACCGATAATGGCGATTTTATCGGCTAAAATGCACAATCGCTGAGGTGCAGGACAGAGAATAAATAAAATAAAATAAATAAAAGAAAAGAATCCTGCTAAAGCCTAGATATGTAAATAACTATTATCTAATAAAACAAATATTTATGTAGTTTGAATTTCGTAGATCATAATTATTAAATTATAGGAAATGAACTGTTTGTAAAATAAATTGTTGCTGTTATCCCACATTTACAAATGTGATGTAGTGATTTTGGAAGCAAGTTGGTAATAAACTATGTGTACAAATTAGCTACAAATTCAAATTGCTTTGGGCTATTAGGGTATTGTAAGCTAACATATATTGTCTTGTAACAATAATCGGAAATTGGAAATCGTTTTACAATCTGTTAACACTATACTAAACACCTGTTATTGATAAATACACACATTCATTCTCGGAATATTTTATTTCTTAAATGCAATTATTAAAAGGAATTTGAATAGAAGGCACGATTTTATCGACGTAATATGACATTGTAAATTGAAGAAGTTACAGGATATATTACGCCAATAAATGGAGAATATAACATTGCATTCTGTTGAATACATCTATAATAAAATCAAATATATTACTTGCATGCGAGAAAGCTGTGATACACACAAGAATGAATAGAAATGTCTAAGTAAAAAATGCCATTTAAATTTGAACACATTGTTTCACAGCGCGAGATTTATATTTTAAATTTAGACAAGAAAATTGGGCAAACTCGAAACATTTACTAAATTATACTATAAAGAACCCAACAAGAAAACTAAAAATTCTACAATATTATAATTACATATTTGAGATATATCCTTGTTCAAGTAATGTAACAATTTTCGAGGTTGGAATGAAAATGACCTTAACAGATCATGACAAGTTGGCCACAAAATGATATGGAGCGACCACAATACTACAAAAACATTCCTAAATGTTATTTTAAAAAAGTACTGGAGAGTTCATGAATGTTTCGGTAAATTCCTGTGTGTACAGCTGATCTGTAATCAATACACACACGTACCGTTGCAATTCAGCAAGGGACGGTTCTTTAAGATAAACGCTTCAGAACAAACGAGCTTGCCAACTTTCCCGGGCATTATCTTGTCATTAAATACCTTTTATCTCTTCTAAAATATTTTTACATTCCTTGATTATTTTCTAATATTTTTTTGAACTCACAAACTAATTTCTGAATAAAGCACAAATTAAATTTTTTTAAATATTTTTTGGATTGTTCGGGATGTTAAATGTTCACCCGAGAAAAAAGGTGACATTATTCTTCGGTTGATGGAACAAACATATAAAAAAACGTTAATAAAAAAGTTAAAAAAAATAATTTTACTATTATTGGGATTTAAGAGTGCAATGGAGGAGATTACAGAGAAACTTTTTTGTGCTACTTTATTAAACTTGACCCTACTAGATGTACGAAAAACTCCCACACAACAAACTTAATATGCAAATCAAAAACAAACACTTTTCCTAGAATGTATATTTTAGTTCTTAACTAAATGTAAAAATAGCATCGCAGGAAGTAAACAAACAGATAAATTCATCTGGTAGAAGCAATAGATAACAATATTGTAACAGATTTAAATATAATTTTTAATTTCTGAAAATAATTGTACTGCGAAATGATCGTTGCTTAAGTGCAGCTATTTGTGGAAATTTAATAGCCGTCTGAATTGTTAGTCTGGAAAAGAATATTCATACTATCAGTTATCTTTGGCCGTATAAATTTTTTTGGAATTTAGATCTATCTGGTTCCGTGATTTTTAAAACTGGCGAATTTGAGAATGAAAAATACACAGACATGCTAAAAACTTGAAACAGACAGTTCTTCATATGTATTTTTGTTAGCTGAATTCAAATTTGATGTTAGATTGCCTCTATTACATCAGGAATTTTAATAAATCACCAAATACAATTTCACTCTTGACGTGTTAGAAACAAAATGATGCCAAATTTAAATTCAACAAACAAAAATACATGTAAAAATGTTGATCTGATTATAATTACTTCTAAAAATTTGTATGTTATAAATATATCATTCTATAGTAGAATTCTTTACGTACGAATATGTTCACCTCTTTACACTCTAAGGGATGGTTGTTATTTAATTTAATTTCCTGTTTAATTTTATAAACACCTTGCAATAAAATTAATTTAAATCTTGTCTTGATCCGCTTAAAAGGTGTGAAGATGTATGTGATGTCTTAAACGAGATATTGTATACATTAAAATAGTAAAATACGTGACATGAATATGATTAAAATTTTAGATGTAGAAAATTATAAGGTACACCACTAAAGTGCATTAAACTTGGTAGTCTAAGGGATAAATTTATAAAGTAACAGCGCGTCAAATATGTTAAGATTTTAAGTACATACATTTTCCACCTTGCACAACTAAATTCTTCAATTTATTAAAAAAATATATACAATGCTGCTCTAAATTTATTTATAAAACTATTTCCCTTAATATAGCTGTTGGTAGAATGAAATGCACGGAAAAATAAAATTAAAATATGTATTACAAATTACAATAATTACATAGCAAATTATTAATATTTGCTTGTGAAAATTGCGAGAAATTATACATTTCTAATCGAGCATTCATTCTGCAAAGAGATTTTTGTTGAAATATACAGGAAAAAAAGATAATTGTAACTACAAAATAAAAATAAAAATTTGAATGTTGTGTGAGTAATAATAACCTATGTGGATCTCCAAATAAAATACTATTACTATTCTTTTTTGCCAATATTCTTTTTCTAAATTGTATATGTATATAATTCTGAATTTTACATATTTCTCTAGTTTAATATCTCTACATTTCATATACTGTTTTCTGGCATGAACATGTGTAAACTAATATGTATGCAGATATGAATAAATATAAATAAATGGGACAGAGGGTGTAGCGGAATTTGTTTCATTACCGCGGAAGCCAATTGAATGTAATACTTTCCCCAAACAAATTAAAATCGTTAATTGTTTTTTGGGTTTTGCACGTAATTTTAAATTTATGTTAAGAATAATTATGACCCTTTATTTGGGAATTGGATTTATTTATATATGAGGCTGAATAAATTTTAATGAAGCTTATTGAACTGAAATTGATGAAATAATGAAGATTTTAATTAAAATTGCATGTGAGCAAATCAAATAGGAATATTCGTGTAGTGGCTGAAGTGAAGTGTATCCCAACAGAATTGTGTAATCCAAAATGGAGCACGCGTGTTAGTGTTTTTGAAGGAAGAACATAATAATTTTAAGGTCGGGTCGACCTTTCATCCTAAATGAAATTAATATCCAAAGAACATACAAAACCTGTCACAATAATAATTTACACGGAAATTAATAACCCTCGTTTCACACACAACAACATGGTTAACTGAATATGCATTCTGTACCTATTCCAAACTAGAAGATCGATATGGCTAAATTAATATTTGTGCACGTAGCACATTTGGTCCGATAGTCTCACTTAATAGTCGGAAAATCTTCCCAAATCAATGAGTGAAACATAATTAATTGCATTTGTGGAAATTCGCGGGGAAAGCTTGTAAATCGCATATATATATTTCCGACATATCCATCCTATTGCCTTTATGGCAACACTAAATTTATCCGAGTAAGACCCTCTTACAATTTATGTGTAAGACTTTACTTTCAGCTAGAGCGTTATAAATCATACACGATTTATTTCATAAATCAGCAAATCATCCACAAAGAATTGTATTTTGTACTTTCATGTGTGAACCGATTTTTAACGCCTAATACTTCACAGAAATTTTACTTAATGCACTTATATATCAATATGTCGCTCTTTTATCATAAAACAAATGTTACAAATTTACCAATTTAATAATAATTTAGCGCAATTGCAAATTAATTTTTTTAAATTTTGCAGTCGATTTCAATTCTAATTATTATTTCAAGTTCAACTACAAATATTTGTATTTGCAGAATTATAACCAAAATAGAAAATGTATTTATAATTTTCGACATTCATAAAATTAAATATGAAATATTTAACATATGCAATAATTAAATAAATGAAAAACTATAAATTAAACGCATAATAACAATTAATATAAAAAAGTATATGTCGTTCTGTGCCATGTACCTTTGTTGCTCTATTACTCTAAAGTCTAAAGTCGTGAGCTCTTACTAGATCACGGTTATACCCCGAGAAATACTTTAACAACATTTCTTACTAAATTTAAAATCTTAATTACAAAATGTGTCTGGTAGTCTATCTATTGATTCGAATGAGATTATTTCTAGAATACGAAGAAAATTTTTATATTAAATAAAACAAACGAAAAATCAGCATAGAGATGGAATGTTGATTTATATTCTGGAAAGGGTCACTCCTGAAAAATATAGCGATACACATACACATTCAATGAAAGCGATATATAGAATTAATCAAAAGAATGTTAATTTAAAAACATTTCAATGAATGGTGCTTTCTGTATGTACATGTACTTTATATAAGTTGATTATGAGGCTGCCAATTAAATTTTACTTGTAATGACCTCCAAAAAGATGAGATTGTTGTGAACTTATATAATTTATATGCAAAGTGCTTTTCCGTCCATGGCGTAATTCCTACATAAAACGCATTCATGTTTACATAATTCTTTTTTGCGGTAATTTATTTAAAATTTTCAACTACAGATCAATAATGCAACTATAGTTTGAATTTCTATATTTATAGGAAAGATTTGTAGAAAATTAGTAATGGCGGAGAGAAATATCTGTTTTGGTTTGATCTAATTTTTTATTAATGGAATTAGCTTTGATTTTCCTCGAATGATACTGATTTAAATATATTTGCGATTAATTCATGAAGGAGAAATAGCAAAAATGCTACAATGTAATTCCAGTGACATGTAGCTATCGAATGGAATTTGCATAACCAGAAATTCTCTTCGTTAGTATTGAGAGAATCACACATTTACCATCCGTAATAATGATTCAGCACTAATTTGATCAATTAAGCACAGATTTTAGGTTTAATCCACACATATCAATGTTATAATTGAAGCCGGGGAATTTCCAAGGGAAATCTATAATTAGATTTTTTTGAAGTGCGTATTTAAGTTGTAGCAATTGAGTGTGCAGATAAGCTTGGGAATCGGGATGGAAAATGCTGTAATCTCATTAAAAGAGGTTGGTTGGGCATAGATGTCACCCCCTCGATGGTCAAAAGCTGCACATGAAAACGCTTTGATTGCTCTTCAAAAGGGTAAAGCCTCGGTGCAAGGCATGCGATACCTGGCTCGTGACCGCCCCATTCATTTGGGGATATACGCGCTGTGTGTAATTGTATATGACGCCTTCGTCGATAGACACACACCGACAACTTAATCGACCTAATGAACATGGTTGTAGAATGGAACAGCGAACAAATCGTTTAATTACGACATAGTCCAGAGCATGCGACAATATGCTCGTTTCGCACAACTTCCACAACGATTCTAATATCAGTCGCATGAGGATGCAATCTTCTCCGACCATATTTCCATTTGCAATCCCATTCACTTTATGGAATATATTTGGTAATCTCCGGCCAACAATTCGCCGATATTCACTCAAAAATATGCGAAAAGTCCTTACCACCGATGTTATTTCTATATATAAACCCACAACCAACACCACCTGCTACTTCCTACTATAAAATATAATAACTTCGTCCCGCGGTTCATCTTTCACCCACTTCAACTTTACACGCTTTACTTTCTAACTCTTCAAATTGACATTTTGCATGAGAATATGCATGAAATTATTTTTCCTCCCTTAAACCCTCAGAAAAGGTCCTCTCTTTAATTAAAGCCTACCCGAAACTATTCCAACAAAAAAACACATTCAATTTTAACAATTAAGAAAATCCAATTTATATCTTCTGCTTCAAGTATAAGAACCATAAAGCTTTCGAAAATAAAATGCTACATGTTTCCCCCACACTCCAACAAATCATATTTATCGTTGTATGTCCTGTTATGATGGTTCTAGAAGAGAACTAGCCTGCACGCTGCACTGTACACACTTTGTTTAATCAGCCATTTACTCTTAATGGAATTACTTAATTAAATTCAAGCTTAAAAGATGTTATGGTAATGTGTACAAGTAACATTTCTTAAGTGCAATTCAATATTCTCTACAAATCGATATTTGATTTATAAGGGGATGAGTTGACCACTATATTCAATCGCAGACAAATTCACCATCTCTTCTCTAAAATTTAAAAAAAAAATTGATGGATAATTAAATTAGAAGATTTAATTAAATAAACTAACGATCGAAGAGGACAAGTGGAATCACCGTCCATCCCTACACTAACCCTGCTTCATGACTTCTATGTTTTAAAAATCGGATGTTTCAGTGCAGTGAACCGCCCAGCAGAGTTTTAGCATAGGGAGTACTAATCTATAAGCAAGCAATATGATTTAGAACTTGAACTATTCTTTGTTATTCACTGAATATTTTAATTAATTAATTCAAATTTATATATTTTTTTATTTATTAAGGATATTTATTTGAACGACTATCGATTAAGTATTTTCAAAAACACAAAAGTTTTTCTTTATTCCCTGTCAATAATTCTTAAAATAAATGAATTTATTTATGATTTTGTAAAACCGTTAAGCAGTTTTAAAATCACGATGAAAATAAACCAGGGAATTAGCATTTCGCTTATTCCACGGTTTCAATCTCGCCATTAAATCTAATCCTTTGTCAAGATTATTATAAATTTCATAAACTAATCCTTTATCGTGATGCACATTACGAAATTGCTTGCATGTGTGTAGTGGTACATTTTATAATGATTTTAAATTTCACTCCTTCGCTAATCTTTTAAATATCTGCCGTAACAAGATTAGTGGCTCAATTTCAAGCCTAAATCAGAATTTTTTCATTCAATATTAATTTTAAAAAAAAATTCAATTAAACCCGAATTAAAAACAAGATAATAGAAATATACGCAAAAAATTCTGCAGGTATTAAATACATTTTAATGAATTAATTGAACGAATTGGAGCGGAAATTTTAAAGCGCGGGGTGTCAGCATTTTTTAGACTAACCATGAAAGCAGTGAGTGTAAATCTACTTCGTTAAAATTTCCTCTCAAATCATATCTAATATAAATTCAAAGTAGTTGTCAATGAATAAAATGTGCACTTTATTGTTGATTTAATCCTGGGTGATTGAAAGCTATATGACGTCCAAATCAGGTGGGCTTTTACTTCATGCCGAATTAATCCCTTGATTATTGGGATCTTGAAAAAGTATAGCCCTTAAAAATTTACCAAGCTTGGTACAGATCAAATATTGTTAATGGCCACGTATGAATGAAACGTATTAAAGTAAAATTTGATTTCGCTTAAACTATGGAGATACCTTAATTTGGGAAAAGCAAGAAAATTTAGTTTTTTCAATTTTGGACACGCTGCTTCTCCGAAGATTTAGCAATAAAAAATCTGAAAAAATTCAGGGGACCTATTATTGAGTAAAGGAATGTATATCCCAAGTTTAAGGGAAATCAAATTTTACTTCAGTAAGTTTCATTCATAGGTGGCCTAATACAATCTGACCGAAAAGTAAATTGATCAAAGCAATTATAGTCAAAATTTAATCAGGAAGGAGAAGTATCTGCTTTTGAAGGAAATTTCTTTTAAAATGTTATTTAAACGTTTAAATTTTAGTTATTTATATTTCGTATAGATAAAAAGAATTGTGGTAAAGTATAGTGCGAAAAAGTTCGAAAGTACAAAATCCACATAACAAATTTCGGTTGGGATGATTGTCGCGCCACATCTCATTGTGCAAGACAATAAATTTCAGTTTCGAATATAAATTCCATTTCCTGACAGATCTTAAAAACGAAAAGGAGATTTCCAGCTTTCTCGATGCAATTTTTATGTGAATTTAAATTTTGAAATGAACTAAATTCAGTTTTTAGACTATTTAAAATAGAAGGAAAATAAACATAATGTAAGTAGACTTAAGTAGAATTAATTGAATGAAATTGGAATTGAAAATTTTAGCAAATTGAAAAAAGAAACATGCACCAATGAGGGGATAGAGAATAATTGCAGATATTTCAATTAAATATCTATTAATTTATTAGAAATTTTAAAAATATCTTCACTTGAAAAACAGAGAAAAAAACATATATGAGAGTAAAATGAAATATTTTAGCGTATTCGTGTATCTGAAATACATTTGTTAGAGATAGAAAGTTTACAGAATGGGAAATTTTGTCAGAAAATATAGGTCTAACTTTTAGAATATGGCCAGCATGTTAGTTTAATTAATGTGCTAGTTAAATAAGTTAATCACTTCAACCGACAAAACAAGTTAAAACGTACAATTCCTAACTAGAATATCAAGGAATCTTTTTAGATCTGCCAGTTATAAAATTTAAATTAAGCATTTCATTGAGGGATATAGAAATATGCATAAATTTTAATTAAACAAATGTGTGTAATTTATGCAACGCGAGGGATGAATATAAATGCTTTTACTGATAATTACTTCCATTTCACATGTAATTACAACGTGAAATTATCATGAAATACTTATTTGACATTATAAAATTATACTTTTACAAATATAAAAATTTTTTGTAAATAACTTAATAGTGAATATTAAATACCGAATTTTAATTTTATTGTTTCATTTAACAAAGCAATTATTATAAATCTCTACAATCCGCAACTTTTCATGAAGAAATTGCAGATCGGCAAAAAGTATTTTAAAACATCCTGAAGAAAACAAATTCAAATAAATTAAATGAGAAACCGTCCGGCATTAAGAGTTTTAATATTAAGTATCAATTAAAATATTTTATTTTACTTTTTCCTTTCGAAAACAAAGGTGTTTAACAAATCATTGTTTCTACCTGAAGTAGAAAGTTGAATTTCTAAAGAATAAAAGCTTCTTTAAGTTAAAGACTAGCACAAAAAAAAGCCGTATGAAAAGAGAATCTGCTAACAGTAAAGCAAAATCAGTTTGTACTCCGCTCTAAAACAAATCAACATAGAAATCAAATGTTTACTTCTTTCCTCCGAATAAGCTGCCATTGAAATAATGAATGAAAGGAAGCAGGTACTTTCAATTCAATTGCAATACAACTTTAAAAGCGGAATTACAATTCCAGGATCAGCGAGTTTCTAGTATTATGGCATCCATTAAAATGTTGATTGATTGTTTTATGAATGAGCAATGAATTTACAATGATGCCAGTGGAATAAATTGAAATTTCAACTATTCTATTCAATACCCCAAGTCTTTGAACTGAATCTAATTGCTTTCTACATTTTCATTTATTAGTTTTAAATGAATAATAATAGTCATCAGTTTAATTTCAAAATAATTCATTTATTATCCACATATTCAATGTGATACTTTTTGTGTGTACTTTTATTTTTATATTTTATGTAGCAAGGACCCATCTACTTCAAAAGGAATATAAATAAAATCGGAACGCGTTACGACATTCGAGAACGATCAGCTTGGTTTTTTCTACAACCTCCTATGCGATAAAGTGATTTTATATTTTTTGATTCGTGTGAAAAAAAAAAAAACGAAAAGGAAACATAAAATTGGACGTAAACCCAAAATTCAAATCAGTTACATTCCATAAATCAGAAACTTTTCGTTCCTAGATCGTTTAAATTATTTATATCTGATAATTAATTTAAATGAAAAATATGCCACAAAACAAATACAAGAGATAAATGATTTAATGAAGTTAATAAACTTTACAATTGTGAGAATGAATTGAAATAATAAAGAAACATATGCCGTTTAATATATAAAAAGTAACAGGGCATTAGTCCGATGGCTTTTTACGGACTTAACATGCGTACTTAAAATGAAAAGCTACTTGAAGTTTTTCAGTACTTTAATAGCCTTAGGCATCGTGAGAGATCTTTCGAGCGGTCTGGATGATAAAAACCGTCATTTAAAAATCGGACGCCCGGCGCCTTAAACTTCATTAAGAAGTAAAATAATCGCATTTTCTTGAAGAACATAAATAACTTGGATGTAATCAAACTCACACAAATACAAATACATCCCAATAAGCTTACTTGACGAAGAACAAGAAGAAGAAGAAAAAATTATTTATTTTGACAGCTTAATAACTTCTTTATTATATCACTTTGTATTTTATTATTAATCATCGAATTGCAAATAATTATCCAACTAAATATAAATATTGTATATTGCTCTAAAGCTTTATTTTAATTAAATTTCTCCAAAAATTTAAACTAACTACACTGAGAAAAATCCGTGCGATAATGTATTTAGATATCTTAATAGTGATGAGGTGGGAAATGCAGAGATGAACGATGCAAGGAAATGAACTTCTTGAAAAATGAGAGTTCTTAACATGCACGTAGCTAAAATTTAGAGATAAAACAGCGAAATACAAACTAATGATTAATTATTAAATATTCACATCAAATTTCAAATAAAATAAAAGTCAAATGATTCCCTTTTTTTCAGGAGTCTCGACAATAAAAATAACAATTTCATAAATGACTAGAAATGTGTAACATGAAAATATTCATAAAATTTTGTGACAATTTTACATAGGTAGCAAAAAAATTGAATAATAAAACAGCAATTTTTACGTGTATTGTGGAAAGTTTCGTTATATTTAATGTCATACAATTCCGAGAAAAAAACAATCCTCCTGTCGATTTCTATAAAACTGCTCCACTAATATTTCAGTCAGCTCATAAAATAGAAAAAAAAAGGGAACGCATTGAATTGAGGGTTAATAGTTGATAAAAGAAATATTTTATAACCACCCCGGTTTACATCTGGTAGACGTTATTAAAATTATTACGCTGTTATTGGGATTTTAACAGGCAATTTTCATTTATAATGGTTTATTTTCTTAGAAAGAAAAAAAAAAACAGCTCCGTGGAATTGCTAATGGTATTCTGAAATGCTATTTTATAATCTTCATGTAATGAAGCTTAAATCTAAATTTATATCTAAAAAAAATTCTCAATGATAAATTTCCATGAGGGAATATTTTTTTTCGACTCCTGCATATATTTTTCATAAAATGAAGGTTTATAAACTTCCTACCTTGTTTATAAACACGAAAGGAAAATTTAAAGTAATATATTTCTAGAATACACTTTTATTAAGAAATAAATTAAGTCACTGCTTCTTTCAATAATTAATTTTATTAATTTCACAGAATTAATTTTCCATATAACTTTATGTATTACAGAATGTAGCGAAAAACATAATACACTTTCATTAGCGAAATTCATCACACTTAAAAGAAAATTCGAGAAAATTAGAATCTAATTAAGAAGAAATTCTTAAGATATTCAATAAAATAATTTATAATTATTTTGGCTTTCTTTGACATGAAATTATTTTTTATCTCTAGTACTGATTTAGCTGACTGATTAATCAAAATTTTAAATGTGATATATTTTTGTTATATACACCCCAAGATAAAAATAAAATAAACGCGGATTGTAGATGTTATTATATCGATAAAAGCAGTAAACAACATCGTTCAAATATCTTCTTTTAGGTAAGTTTAACTTTCGTTGAAATGACCTCAATTGTATATTAAAGATAAAGCAAACAGAAAAAGCAATTGCAAAAATAATGACAACAAATTGTTTTTAACTTAATAATGTGGAAAAGTTAGCTACGGAATTTGATGTAAACTTAAATTTCGAAATAATTAACAGTTTAAATTAGGTTGTTATGTAATCAAGAAGATAATTCATAATTCCTAGCTGTCACCTCAAAAACTTGAGTGAGTTGCCGAGCAACATTTTATATCTCCCATACCAACAAGCTATTACTTTATGTTCTCGTGTTAATTATCTACCGCCATATCAAATCGATACGAATTTTCGTATGTAAAAATTTATTTAACAAAAATAAAAAATAAAGAAACATCTCATATTTTAATTGAATTGATTCTAAAAATACTTCAATATTGTCATAAGCAAGTCATTTCAATTTTCAATGTAAATATGTTGCTTGCTGACAATACAATAGACGAGAGGAAATATTTCAAAAGCATTCATGTAAATTTCCAATTCATTTAAAACCTTTCAAAATATTTTCAGTTCGGACATTGGGAGCGCCGTAAAGGAGCCGTTCTACACGCTTTGATAAAACTCAAAAAATATTAGTTCAAATTGCGTTGTAAAATCGTGAAGGATATATAAAAATTCCTTTTTAAGAATTTTCTCATATTTTCCCCTCACGCTTGAAACAGGTAATGTTACATATCACAGAACAACCTCTCCCAGCAGTCTATCTTAAGTTGTTTAATCGTGTTATTTGTTTTCTTTCTCGCCCCCCTCCCACGCCCTTTTATATTTGCGGTAATCCCCTTGTGACCTGTTGTTTCTTTCCACATCGTACGCAATCATCCCAATCATCACTTTACTAAATCAAATTATTACCAAAGCGATTAAAACAAACAAATTAGCTAAATTTCTCCCAATTTGTTTATGATAACATACCCACCTTTAAGTACTTAGTAGTTAATGTTGTGATAACAAGTAAAACTTGTATGTAGAAAGTTATTCCTTCCCATCAAGAAGTAAAATGTTGCTGTATAAACATAGACGTTTCGGGGTGGTTAATTTAATGTAGCAATTACCACGAAAAGCATGAGATAAAATGAGTACAGAGATTGGAGGATAAGGAAACCATAAATATGCGCACAAAAGAAGCCTAAGTAAATCAAAAGTAGAAAGATTTCACCGAAACTATTTCATGTTAATCCGCCCAGTTTCATTTACAACAATGTTGTAATGAATTTAAAAGCCGCAGGAAAAAATTTATTATAATGGAGTTGAAACTAGACTCATAACTTTACCACATTTTAACTATTAACAATAATTGCCCTGTAAATGGGCTCGAAAATATTAACACATTTACTATAAATTAACACTCTACTTTAAAGCTTATATTTATGTAAATAAGAAAATTTTATTTTCAAGTATTTTTACACATTTTGTACTAATATCACTGTTCTCAAAAATTTATGTTATATAAAATTAAAAGTTCTGACTAATGATCACGGCACAATAATATTCTGCCTCTGCTGTTATATCCATAATTTTTATTATTTTTTATTTCGTTTGTCATATAAGATAAAATATAAATATTCTTCAATCAAATCTAATATATTTATTAATAGATTTATTATTGATATAAATCTTCATATATTTTTGAGTTACTTTTAGTGCACCATCATTTTTGTTACTAATTATCAAATCACATAAATGAAAATCGACGAGAACTAATTTATTAATTCTTATTTTCAGTGCATTCCAGTAACAGGAGGGTTGCAAATTAGTTAATTAATGAAATGGAGATGAGTTTGCACGTTCGATCATTTAATATGCAGCTATAAAGTGTCCACGGAGGGATTGAACAACAGACACGTATGTACGTATATTATTACATTTTACTTTCAAATCAAGTTTTCATGTCATATTGCTAGATGATGCATCAAAAATGCACTAATCCTTGCATTAAAAAACAGACTCCACACATACTACATAAAGAAAAAAGATTAATGCGTTATTGATGATTTGCAGAGTATTTGCAAATAATATGTATGCGATACATGTTTGGATGCATCGAAACAGCTTTTAATAAAATCCTAAAGCAAGTAACCGAAATATTAAATTCTACTCAACATTATATAATCATTAGGGTACACTCTCTCTACTTTTTGTTAATATTAAACAGGTGTATTTCTGAATTAAACATAAACATCCAAATTATACAATGAAACATCCTTTTTTGGAATCAATTTCTTTACATTGTAATAGAAATTGTATGTTTTTATATTTAAAATGCAAATACTGAATAGCAAATATTGGTTAGGCAAAAAAATGCAATTTGATTAAATTCGTCTACAACTGCGAACAAATTGTAAAGAGAATGCAAACAATGAAAGTTTCACGAAGGTTCACCATCGACAACTTTTAAAATTTTTAAAACAAACAGAAATATTCTCAGGATGTACATTCTGTTCAAAAATAAAGGTTCTGCAATGTGATCGGTTTGAAAACATAAAATGATTCACGAATACAGAAGTAACCCGATTACATCAAATATATGGACGTGTTGGTTTGTATACCCCACAAATCAATTAAAAATTGGATATTCAAACTTTGATATACATAATTTACCACAAATAAAATAAAGAAAGCAAATGTTTTAAATATATTTTTTTCATGTGTTTGTATAAATTTCTGGAAATAGTGCAACACATAAAATATAAATCATCGTGGGAATTGAATTCGAGGTTTCTTCCTAATACCATTTACAAATTAATAATAAATTATTATTAACCCGGAGTTAGTTGATATTTATTAAAAATATACAGGGTAATTTTTTATCGCTATCATTACAATATTTTATGTTTCTGCTAGAGATAAGAATTTGAAATTTAGCATCGATGTAATTTTTTTAATGGAAACTGCTTTTACAAATAAATTGCAAAACACACTAATTATTCTATCTAGAAATCAGAATCCTTTTTTCGAGCTTAGTTTTTCAATAAATGAGCCAAAACAATAATTAAATAATACAAATTTTAAACATGAAATTGTGTGTATCGTTTTTTGAAATAATTGTGCCAGGCGCATCCACCATAACATGCAAATCGTTACACAGATTTTAATAACTCAGTTAACTAGTAAAAAATTCGAGTGCGATTTCAAGCCCGTGACAAAGGAAGGATGTGAATTTTATCTAGGAGTGCGCCTGATATGTTCAAGCCATAACTCGCTTAACTCTTTTGTTTTAAAATTATCGCAGCCATAACGTTTCGATGCAGTTGATTGCCGCATAAAAATTTTATGAAAAATTCCTTCGCAAAAAATCCACTACAAGAATTTCATTTCGCTTATTAAATCATCGTCTATAAAAATAAATTTAACTCAATTAATCAAATCGATTTATTTTTAATGGATGAAGTTTATTGGTTGCGGTTGGAATACACACCCTTGATAGGTAGAACACATTTTATTATAAAGAACTGATTATGAAAGCTTTACATTCATGCAATGTTAGGGTGTGCAAACCGGCGCACCCATTTACATAGGAAATAATAACGCCTGCTAATTATTATTTCAAGGGGACCATGCAATTTAATTCATAAAAATAAAAATTTTGCAATTAAAAATTATAATTAAACGAAGCGAGATGCATTAATTAATATGACACGCCTATTGGGGAGTGTATATAACCCAAAGTGGGAAGATTGATGTGAGGTGGCGATATAAATCGAGTGAGGCAGAAACATATATGTCAGATTGATGAACATTCAGCATGATTGAATAATATTAGTCGAAGACAAACAAAACTGTGACTGGCTTTAATAATCGATTTCGCATCCTCAGATTAATGAGGGAATTATACAATAAAAACTTGCGACCTACCCACCCTCCTTCTCACCCTTTCCTGATTTAATCAATAGACTGATTGCCGGGAAGTTTCTAGGTCTAAGAAAGGCGCGCTCCAATTCATGCAGTTAATAGGGGTAAAAATAAAAGGCAAATTACCAAACTAATTAGAAATTAATTCAAGTCACTTGCACATTACTGGTTACTCCCAGTTATACCCAAATAAATCTAAAATTTCATTCACAAAATTATGAAAATTCATATATGTTTGTCAATCAACCCTTTCAAATGCAAAATAATCCCTTAAGTTTACTTTAAATACAATCAATTCTAATATTTAGTGGAGTTGTTGCTGTCAACAACTAACGAGTGAATCATACCAAACAACAGTGTCTAAAACATACGAATTGAATTCGAACTATTCGTAAGCATTTACTGAATTTAATCGCCGTTTACTATCCACAGCAATAATGTCAATAGAAACTCGCCAGGACATCCCCAAATAAATGGTTCCCATGTTAATGTGCTAATACAAAATAATCACAAACTTGTAGCAATTAATTATTAAAAATATATATACATACAAAGATATTTAAGATTCAATAATTCAAATTTATTACAATTTTCAATATAAATTATGGTAAAATAAATAATAATAATAAGTGAGAGTAATTATCTTCCCGGCTAATGCACCATATATCGACAGTCACTAATTTTTACATTGAACAAACTTAACCAGGAAAAATATTACTCCTTCTTACATTAATTTCATTTTTGCAACAGCGTATATTATTTAATAGAAATCTGAAATTTTCTTTCAAGATCCATTTTTATTCAGCTTATATAGGTAATTAATTAATGCAGAAGTATAAACTTGCTGTGTTTCAAAAGAATATTTCCAGTACGAATTTAACTTAAAATTTCTCTTTAGCATAATAAAATAAGATTTAATAATTCTAAATTCAACAATCTCTGTGTATATCCCCAGGTAGATATGTAATAAACCACTACAACCGAAATTAATTTCTCAGGGTAATAATCCCTGCTGTTCACTAGTTTCGTAGGGGCTCCTGACGCTTTCCACATTACAATGAAACACGGTGAAATTTTTTTTTAATAAAATTAAATTATGCCAATGCGCATTCCCAGTAAATGTAAATCTGTACGCAACATTGACTGGAGTTTCCATTTAATTTCCGAAAATAAAACAACTAAGATTAGCTAAGAATAATTGAGACATTTTTGCTTTCAATTAAGATCTGACTAAATAAGAGATAACATTAAATAAATAGAAGCACGATAAAAAAAGGAATGTTTCTTAGGGAACCTTTTCTGCTCGATAAATTTAGTGTTTAAATATAACGTAAAATTATTTTAATTATTTCAATTAAAAGAAATAATGCGGAAATCATTTTTATACATAAACATTGAAATTCTCGAAATGAAAGGTGTAATTAATATTTTGCTAGGAGTTCTTGTAGAAATATCTTAGAGGGAATGTCGCGCCCTGACTCTTGCTTTCATTTCTACATTTAATGAAATTTGCAACTTACTTGTCTCTAGTAGGTTCAGGAGATTCAAAATCTGCTCAATGCATAAATTACATGTGGGTAGCTTGAAATCGTGATAGAACAATACCTCGTGCACAAACGCAATAATTTAAATTTTATTATTATGTTTTAATTATTTCCTCATTAAGAAATGTAACCTGTTGTAGTCAAAAGAAAATTTTATGAATTATTATCTCCTTATTTTATCATAAACTTCCTAGTAAGTCTACAGTTTACTGTTTTTGTATTTCCTTCGTGTATTTGTTAAGAATTATTTTGTGTTACTCCTATTGTGATAGCCTCCCTTAATTTAGTTCTCCTTTCTTTCGGGAATTAAACAAGAAAAGAGTCTATCGCACAATTATTTCTAATACCAAGGAAATTTGTTATAGAGAAGAGTTTTATTTATTTTCGAGAACTTATTGGAATTTAATAATGACAGAGAGAAGAATTTAATGTGAGCAAACATTTTTTTTTTTTTTTAATAAAACTAGTTCAGATACTTAACTCTAAATTCTACTAATATTATAATTTAAATAATGATTATTAAAACAATTGTAATTAGCCAAACTATTGATTCCAGTTTAGGTAAAAGATGTATATAAAAAATGTCGCTGCGGAAGAAATTGACATTTAAAATCAAATACATCAACCTGACAAAACATAAGTTATGTGTATATTTGGATGTATATTTATGGTTATTCACCTAACTCTCTAAAATTTCATGATTACGTGTAATCACGCGATCCACTTTCATGAAAGAAGATTTTATATTGTTTCAACTTGATTGCTAAAATAATTTTTTGTACAGACCGACTAAGAACTGTATAAAATCCCGAACAAGTGCTTGCAAGCTCAGTTACAAAATCACTATTTCGTATGATTTTCCATAAAAAGTATTAAAATTTTTAAGTAATATTTGCAAGTTTATTGTTGAGTAACGCCATCTATGCGATTGTACTATGTACTTATTACGGGAATAGCAATTTTGAACTCTAAAATAATTCTAGAGTTCAAAATTATTATTTTGATCTTATTTTCGAGGTTCCTACAACTTCCAAACGCTTAAAACGAACAGTGTTTCGGGTACTTTAATAAATAAAACGGAAAGTAAAAGTAATAGTAAAACAAATCCCTATTTTAGACATAGTGACGTAAACACAGTGGAAAAAAGAAATGATCTTGTTATTAACAATAACTGAATGAATCTAAATTTATAATCTTAATAATTATAATTATTTCTTTACGTCCCTGAAAATTGAAAGAAGTATGGTAATGCAATGAATAATCCACTGATCCGCCACTAGCTTTCATGAATTTTATAAAAAGCGACTACATATTTCACTTCATTAGTTTCGACATTCATAAATCGTTGAGATTTAAATTCTTTTCTGATCTAATTAAATAAATATGAACAGATCCTTGAATCTGTTAAAAATGTGAAGAAAATGTTTTGTTATTTCCAATAAGTACGCGATGAAATGAAATAAAAATGGAAATTGCGGTGCATACGTAAAGGGAATATTGATGATAAGTTTTCTGCAGAGGAGAATCTATTATTCACGGTGCGTCCAATTAATCAAATTTCATTCGTATCGGTCGGAAGGGTTTTGAAGTTTCAAGGGGCAGGAAGAAGGAGAGAGATTATTAATAAAAAATTAATAGGGTTATTAATTTTAATGCATACAGAGGGTTTAAAAGCTTATAGTTCAATATAGTTACTTAAGTGATAATGTTTGGGTTAACTCGATTATAAAACTAGCAGAGTTTTGATGGAGGGAAGTTAATTAACCGCTGTTTAAAATAATGGAAGTTGTAAAAATGTGGCTCACCTAAATTATCCGAGGCTGTTGATGAGATGAAATAGGCCATGGTGAAAATGATGTGAAAGCTCCTCATTGTTCGGCGAACACAATCACTTTACCGGTATTTGTTTATATCTTTTTTATGAGCATTCGAGGGAATAATTAACAGGAAATGAAAATCCGCACGAAGCCTATTGTACGCAATGGAGCGGTTTGCATAGTTTAGGGAAGAAGCATGGATGATATTTATTTGGTTTTCCTTGGAGTCAAATTGTACGCGTGGGTTGTGGAAAAGCGCGAAACCACGCGCTGGAACACCACAGGATCTGCTCGAATAAAGCAAACTGAACTACTTTATATTTCCACACCGATCCTGGACGAACTCGCGCGACATTCACAACCACCACACTATTCTTCCTAATACATCCTGGATCCTTAAATTTTATATTTAGTAAACAAATAATTTATCACTGGATGCCACATGAAGCTTTCACGGGCCCAGAAGACCAGAAGAAAACAAGTGTCGATTACCATCGGGAAAACACTCATTTAACTCTAGGCCATACTTTGATTTGTAAATGAAACTACGGGCCCCTTACACGATTCCGTTGCGTGATTTCCTCGTGTTCCCTTCCCTAACACACCCTTATTTAAGAGCAAACTTGTAGAAACACCTACCGCCGTCAAATCATGCAAATATGAATTTCCAAAACCACCATATCTCAATTCATCATGGTACTTATTGCCATTTCCACTTTCACTTCATTTATTAATCTATACGAAAAAGAAAATCTTAATAGTTTCCGGCTTTTTGAAAAAAAAAAAACTGTAAAGTTAAAAGTTACATACTTCTTATATTCTATTCAATAATTATACTTAATTAATTCCCTATGAATTTTTTAGTTTTCAAATAATTTAAAGTTGACGATTTCGTAAATAAGATGGATATAGTTTCTTTAAAACTAGAATCTAAATAAATTTCGTTCTGATTAACAAGGATTTATTTATATAAGCTTTTCATCTGAGATGAAATGTGGATAGAGACGATGAAAATTCTAGATTTTTTTCATCTCTCCACTGATATTTCCTGCCCCTTAGGGTTTTTTCAACATCCCCAGGTACTCGCCTTGATTGCGATGCAGCACAAGCATACGCATTGATGTTACGCGATGTAACGTACACTGCATATCAACTCCACGGAAGAGTTACTAGGAAAACCAACAATACACTTAGAATGTAATCGAGGATAATTATTCGCACCTAGGCATCTCTCCAAGGAATCCCAAAACAATTTAACAAATTATAATTATTATTATTACGGCCGCAATTAATTTACAAAATTATTATATAAGCAAATTAACGAATACATTTTAGATTGCCTGTTGGGGATCATATTCGGACAAAATTAATTTTATAATTAAAATTAATGCTAAGAATTGTTTATTTTGTTGTTGGTACTACGTTTATATCTGATTTTTATTAAATTAAATTAATGGATCTAGATGAATTGAAATAAACAATTTATACCGCAAGAATAGAAAAATGAGAAAGTATAAGTCGCCATAAGTGGTCAAGAAAGAACAATTTATAACAGGATTATATAAATGTATGATCTGATTTATGGATTGTAATTAAGCCTATATTACCCGTGTTATGCTTTGTCTTCATAACAGCCACCCTCCTTACTGTCAACTCTCAATCCATCAACTGATAATAAAACAATTAACTCGAACACTGTTTAATTAATAATATTCCACATTTTCTCTATTTAACTCAACTAAAATTATATTGAAGAGGATTATCCGGTTTATTTATTCCAAAATCTAATCGCTTTTAATAAATTCTCTTCCACCGTCTTTTATTCGAAGTAATTGTGTGCAATCTGTAAGTTAAAACCTTCCGACTTTTATGTTCTCTAATGTATTGATTACATGGTAATAGATGTCGCAATTCCACCAACAATTATGGTCGCATTCAAATAGGATAATTCTTTTAATTTGTAATTAAAACACGTCCAGATTTTCTAGTTGTTAAACAGAAAATGAGTTTGCTCTAATTAAACTACTGTCAACGGTATTATCGTTATTGTAATCGTTTTACAAATCTAAATTGTATTATTTACAAGGGATATTAGATCTTTTACTACTTGCTTTTAACATGAACTTATGAATTTTTACAACAGTTATATTATTATATATTAATTTAAATACAAAATGTTTAGGTGAAATCAACCTTTGAACTAAATCAATATATTAATATCACATACAAGTGTAGCCTAAACTTACTCTGATTGTTGTATGAATTTGTTTTTCAAGCGTACACGGAGTTCATTTTCAACATTACTTCAACTATTACTGAATCACTACCATTAAATAAATGTCAAACAATAACTGCCGGCTCAGGTAGCCATATATGATTTAGTTTAATTATGTATCACATTATGAGTAATAGCAACATCTGACGAAACGATATCATGCTTATTCAATTTTAAATTTAAAATTGTTAAATACACATTGTAACACAATACTTCTCAATATCAAGTGTTGAGGAAACAATGAGAAAGTTTACAACTTATAGAATTTAAACAAACATGTTAGTATGAATTTGATTTCAAAACAATATCATTGAAGTTTCAAACAGATTTTAGTTAAATTAATATGAAAAAACTAATATTAACAAAATTTATAAAATATTTACTAAAATCAGTCTTTAGAAAGAAAAAAATTAACAAATTAAGAATCTGCTTCAATAAGCAATTCTATTTTTGATTCTTGGAAAATTAATATTATCAATAAACTTAACACGCCTCAATACTTTGGAAATAATCCTTTTGATCAAATATACAATTCTTTAGTAACACAACTTGGTCAAAAGTAAAATTTCTCATTGCAACAACAGAAATAGGCAATGATGGACATCTAATTCTTGTTTTCTAATTCTCTTAAATAAAAGCTTACCTTCTTCATTCACAGTTAAAGAATAATTCTTTAGGTAATTACGATAATTATGCAAACACATTACCTCTCCACATTTCTTTTTAAATCTTTGAAATCTTCTTTTCATAAGCTTTAGAAAAACCATTTGATGAAGCTTAAAATTGGGACACTAATGATCTATCATTAAGCTGTGGTCGTCACAGTATGGAAGACTACAGTTTCGGCATAAACGATTATCTTCAAAATAGAATCTTTCTTTAGAATCCCTGTACCGGCAACGGCATAATTATATTTGTCGCAAATCGCGCGCAAATCTTTACATTAATGTTACTTTCCATCTTCTCTAAAAAATGAAAAATTTGATATGGAAGAAGATGAATTAGAACAGACAGACAACATACTTACAATTGAATCTTTCTTCATTTTTAAAATATTCTATCTGAATTAGTCACCGATTGTATTTAGCATAACCTAAACAAGCTTCAAACTACTTTATCAATAAATTCGTAACTAAAGCAACTGTGATTTTGTTATTTGGCTTAATCGGCGTAAAATTCAAACTCAAATTTCATCTAAGAAAATTATCAATTCCAAGAGATTATGCAACAGCTTAGTACATCTGTTTGAAGGAAAAATTATGAAACCTATTAAAATCTAAAGATGATGAAACCTCTAAAAAATAGATGATTAAGTTTTGCAAAGACAGAAGGCGAACTAACTTTTTATTTTTAGTTCTTAACATTTTAAGAATTTCTACATCTTTTAATATAAATTTTGTATCCTTTTCTAATATCTACATCTTCCAAATATAATTTTACAAAATAAGTAGCAAATTTCATTTGCTAGATGAATTTGTTGATTTAATGAAAGTAATATATGTACATATAAATTAATATAATCTAACTCTAATGCATTCCTAGAGTTGATTACACTTTGAGATTTGCATTAAGTAAGACTTAATTTTGTTATGAGCAGTAGTTTTAAAGAAAGAAAGAAAAGATGCAAGTTTTAATAATTTAATTAAGCTTATGACTGTTTTATAGCAGCCACATATAAAATAAATGGCTGTGAAATAGGATTAAACTGTAAAGGAAAATGTTATCAAAAAAGAAATTGCAATAGTGCACTTGAAGGAAATATTAGCTTATCCATTGACAAAGGCATATTCATAACTCCATTTTAACATGTTTGGGTTTATGCCCGAAAGATGAATAAAAACTTTTTTATACATCAAATATGAAGCGGCCTTTGAAGAGTGAAGTGATAACCGCATCCTTTTGTAAACGATATACCTCCAGTAATTCCAGTCACCTGCGAATTGTAATAGTTCGCATCATCTCTAACGGCTAAATAAATTTATTTTAATGGAGCTAAGGTAAAACTCTCAAAGAAAACAATTTTAAACAAAACGATAAAAAAAAGAAGTTTCCTTCAAAAACTTTCCCCGGGGTGGAATGAAATAAATCTTATTATGTACACGTTCCTGTTTTTAATTATTCTAACAAAGTAGTTTTATTTACATAATACACCAAACTTTCAAAAAAAAAAGGAAACACTATTTAAATTTTGTTTGCAAGAGATGAATGCAAGACGACGTGCCCAAGGGTATGAAAATTATTCAGATCACATTGCATCTTTTGGGAATTAAATATTTATCTCAATTCCTTCTGAATTTATAATATCTCAAATATTTTTCATTCGAGATATTATAAGCATACATAAAGCGATCCCGGCATATATCCCCTCGATTTCAAACAGATTTAATTATTCCGCAGGCACAATCCTAACCTCAATTTTAACTAGTGTACAAACAAATTTCATCTTTTACTCAAAAAATTCAAGTGTACTCAACCGCTCTTATAAAAGTCGGTATATTATCGAAACAATCAAGAAATTAAAAGAATAAACGATAAACAATTTTACATTCTCACTAAAACTTTCTAGTTTCAAAACGTTCATGTCTTAAAAAAATTTTTAAATTTATTTTTTAACGTTTGGCCACCCTGTGAATTAGACATTTCAATTAATTTATTTAGTGAGTTTCTCAATAATTGTGCCTGTTTTTTATGTTTCGTGTAATTGTATAAAATTAAGTGTTTCAAAATTATTGTGATGGCTGAAAAAGATTTTCTGGCCCCCGATGGTTTCACAGACTTTCCAATTGAGTCAAAAATGTTGCGAAATTGCTGTTGGTTTAATGATTGCAAAAATTTTGTAATATTCGAAGAAACGGCGTGTTGTAAGCGATGCGGGTTACGATTCTGTTCTTTACATGAAACTCCGGAAACCCATTATTGCGATTCTATCTTTGTGCCCCATCCAACATTAATTAATTTGAAACGTTGGAAGTTTCACAAACTCCGGATGTGTGATTTCGATGATTTAGCTGGGCAAAGCATAAGTTTTCGAAAATTGGAACAAAATCCATCTCAGAAATCCGCTACTTTCGATATAAATTCAGATGAAGAAGAAGATTATGAGTACAATATACTAAATTTAAAGTTTGATGAAGATTTGGAAACAATTATTGAAGAGGAGGATGAGGAAGATAGCAACTATTTGAATAGAAATTTCAGTGGGGAATGTTCTTTAAGACCAATTAGCAGAAGTGAATCTGTAAATGATATGCGCGAATTTCTTTGGAAAATGCAGAATATTGATTTTCATGCAAAGATAAGTAAAGAGATTGCACAAGATGCTCTGTATTTATCTGTAGAAACTGCTTGTCAAATCGTAGATGCTCGCTTATCTCTGGAATAATAAACGATTTTGGTTTGGAAACGACACATCAAAGAAACTAAAGAATATTCTAATTTGTTTTTTGGCTAGTAAATGATTTAAATAAATACATTTCAAATTATAATTAAATTATTTCATGCTGTAGGAAAATACTTGTATCTTTTTATAACTTTTTCAAGTTAAGAAAGACAGAGAATTGTAAAAACTAATTATCATTAGTAGATATAAACAAAAAATAATATTTCAGTTATATCTTCAAATAATATTTTCCACAAAGATTTCCTATATCTTTAACTAATCTCTTCTGTTTAATGAAACAGTTCTCTTTATAAAAATAAAGAAAATTTTCTTATCTTGTATGAATACAAATATGATTTTAGTCATTTTTAAATTATGAATGTTGTGATTACCACCATGTTACAATTTTACAATTAATTTTTCCGATCATTCATAATTACAGTTTCAGTCTTTGCTTCCCTCAAGTAAAATAGACAAATGAATAGTTCAGTTTATGTAAGTAACAACTTTATTGCTAAAACGTAAATGTTTAATTAAAAAAAATTTCATTCAAGAAATTAATAGTAAAATAGAAATTTTAAAATTTAAAAATATTTTTTCTTGTTGTCTATTCTTCAGAAGAATGGAGTCACTGAAATAAAACAAATAAAAATTATATTTTTCATTTGAAAAATATTTTTAGATAATTCAATTATTGGAGCAGTCTAACTCTTGAAAATCACCAATAGGTAGGTAACATGAATATCATTTTTTGTGGTAATATTATTAAAAAAAAAACGGCATTTATTAAATCATTTTAGTCGAACTTGTTTTTCGAAACAGCGCAAAATGTACTGCGGCCTGAAAAATATAAAATTCTATATGGAATTCAACATGTTCACCCTTTATTGCTTTGTATCGGTTTTATTTTTTAGTAAAAAAAATTACAAAACGCTTTAATTTTTAAAAATCAGGTCTACAAAAAAGGGAAATAATGTTCATTGAAATGATATCCCTTGAATAAATTGAATACTTTATTGCAGTATTGAATTGGAGAAGTGTAAAGGATAAAGGAGGGTCATTGGGTACAGGATTTGAAAAATGGTCATTAAGGACATAAGGGGGAAATTTTCACGACCCTTTTCACAGCTCTTTATACCGGAATAGATATAACATCAAAAATAAATGGAGAGAAAGGGGTGGGGAAGGGGAGGTACAACATTTATTTGTTTTTTGGGAAAATAAAAATAAAAATTAAAGATGATCCGATTCAATCCATTAGTGGAGGAACCGTTTAGGGTTTAGGATTATAATCGGAGTTAAAGTGTGAGTCCGTTAAATCCGTACGTGAGTTACGAAACACTCACACCTAACAACAGATAAGAGTTTGTCTTGTAAATTCTCAAATTAATTAAACTAATTAATTAGCGTGCAAACATAAATGTGGGAGTTTGGTTTGGGGTGTATCGCGTATAAGTTAAATCTTCTATTATTAGGAAACTTTTTATATTTAATTAGATGTAAAAGTTGATGTGCATTTTAATTAAAAGTACAGACTTTGATATTTTTAGACATTATATGTTAAAAGAGAAATCTAAAAAGAGAATGTAACTTAATACTTTTCTATTCATTCTGGAAATATTCAAAAAATGAAATATTCCGAATTGTAACAATTTACATAAAATGAAAGCGAAGTTAATCAACTTTTTTGTTTTATATAAAGACAAATTACGTCTCCGTTTTTATTGTTTTAATAGTATTATAACATAGACATAAAGAAACAGAGAAGTAATTTCTATAAATCTTGTAAGATTGTATTCATTTTAAAAATATTAAGATCACTAAAAAATAAGTAGACACATTTGGCGGAGAAAGGTAACAGAAATTATATCTGCAACCACATTTCTTAAGGAAAGCTCCTAAAATATGGAAACTGTGTCTAACAAGAGCTGAGTGGTCGTAAAATGGAAGTACAATGAATGTCACTTATGCAAAATATTTGTAAGGTAATTCGAAAGGGATGATATATATAAGACTCTTATGTACTTCACCAATGAAAAATCTCAATTTATTCGCTACGTCATTAAAAAAATGTTTTTTATTAATTTAAATGTAATCACAATCCTTAAAAAATCAATCATAAATCCTCAAACTCTTTATTTTTATGTGACATATTTAATTTTTAGTAAACGATGAAATTTTTTCGAAAAAAAAAAATTGTTCGATACTTGTAATATTAGTTGCTTACCTTCCCAAATCAAATTTAGAGCACTTTACATTTAACAATTATTATTGTTTAAATATATTGTCCTAAACTGGGTAACAACAAGCTCTCGAAGCTGCGTAGATACGATTCATTCAAGTAATTTATTAAAAATTTCAAGGGTTTTTTTTATTATTATTATTTATATTTATTATAATTTTATGAACAATTTTTAAGTTTAAGAATGAAAAGAAAATGAATAACAGTTTAATGACTATGAGAACATTTGTTTCGGTGCACATCACGCCTAGAAAACCATTACATTTGTTTTAGCTACTGATAAGAATTATTTATTACTAAAGAAAACTTATCTTTTTTTTACTTATTAACACTAGCGGTTAATTGTTTTTTGTTTCAGATAATAAAAATGAAGTCGGAAAGTGTGACGAGTCTGGAGACTATAAACATTGACACAATGCTCGCGAATGCGGGCGATTTCGGGAAGTTCCAATATATACTGATAGCATTGTTCAGTGTGATAAATGCACTTTCTGCATTTCATTACTTCGGCCAAACTTTCATAAGTGTAGAACCGGAACACAGATGTAAATTGCGCGCCCATGAAAACTTAACATCAGTCATATCGTCAACTTGCACTAAAACTATCTTCAACGATAGTGGAACTTTTCAAGAGCTTTGTACTCAATGGGAATATAATAGCAGCTACGGATATATTAGCTTAGTACAAGAGGTAATCATCCCAGCCAACCATTTTACATCTAACTTTCAAATATTTACATTTTACAGCTCGATTGGGTTTGTAATGATGATTGGAAAGCATCCCTGGGTCAATCTGTATTTTTCCTGGGATCTCTTATTGGCAGTTTAGGGTTCGGTATATTAGCCGATCGAATCGGCCGGCTGCACGTTCTAGTCATGGCCAATATGTGTGCCTTTGTAGGAAACTTGGTCACAATCTTCTCTGTAGACGTTGTTACTTACGGGTTATCCAGGTTCCTTTCTGGATGTTCGTCAGATGCTAATTTTGTAATGATGTATATGATCGGTAAGTACACACCACCCAAACTCGCACTATTTTAATCCCTTTATCCCACAACGCTAAAGCATTAAAAAATACACAATTTTCATGAATTATGAATCCACATAATAAATTGCTTTAAACAATTTGTATTGAATTTTTTGTAATAGTATTATCCTAAATAATTCCTCTTTGTCCTTTGTTGCATAGTAAATATATAGTTGAGTAGTTATCAAAAAAATATTCTGTTTTCTTCTGGTTTAAGTAGTTTTACCAACTTAAGTTGTCATAAAAATATCATAAAAACTATACTCCATACCTCCACTGTTTCACATCGATCAAAAACTTATTGGACTCCCTTATTATTTTCGGAGTTCTTGCTTTTAATACTTCTCTTTGATCTTTCGAAAAAATTGTGAAACTGTAAAGTCCACACAACTTTATATTTTCGTTTGGTTTTTATCCAATTTTTTTTAAATTTTTTGTTGTCTTTATTTGATGAGTCATAAAATTTAGGTACACGTACTTTAGAAATGCTATGAAGAGAATTGAGCTAGAAAAGAAATAATTTTGGACAAACAAAATTCAAAGCATTTTTTTTTATATTCTGCAATTTATCATACTCCAATTTTTTTCAATTATGTACTTGGTTTTCGGCCCAAATTGGTGAATTTTGATATAATAATTTGAAGAAATTCGGTCATATAATTCTTTATGCGATAGTAAATTATTTATTATTACTTTTAATTCCTTCGTAAACATTAATTCCTACATGTTTTGAAATTGTATTTAACAAATATTAATTAACAACAACAAAGCACATATACAATTTCTAAAAATTATTTCGTTTTGATAAAGAAATGATAAATAATGAAATAATATTATAGGAAGCCATGAATCGTACCGATATTGTTTTTCTGTTTACAAAATAAAATTCATCATTTAATAAACTTCAAGTTGGTTAAGTGATTTTAAAAATGCAGTGAGTTAGTTTGAAATTGTCAAGCGGTTACTCGATTCATAAAATTATGTTCGGTTTGCAACACGCTGGTGCATTTTTAGCGCCGAGTGAATTTAACGATTTTCCCAAACTGCCGGAAATTTTATTGAGCCGTTGTTGGTACGAAAGATGTAAAGAAAGTATTATCTGGTACGACACTCTGGCTTGTAGAAACTGCGGTTTACGCCATTGTGAATTTCATCAGCATCCCATGAGTCATAAATGTTGTTATACGAGGATTGTTTTTCATCCAACTTTGAATGAAAGAAAAATAAGGAAGAAACAAGGATTATTAACTAACCGTGCAAATGGAAGAGAAGTAAACGGAGGTAGTTGGTTAAATGAAGCCAATTATGAAACAGTAACGATTAGCAAGAATAGATTAGAAATAGTAGCTCAAAATTTTGAAACAAAAACAAAAGTTGTGGAAAAATATAGTTTAATGGATCAGTTACATAAAGTTAGTTACGAAGACATGGAGAAAGATTTTAAAAAATTGGTTGTTGAAGAAACTGAAGAAAACGAAGAATGCTAGAAGAAAGACATCAAATTTTTCTTTATTCACTGTCTGTTAATAAAAACAAAAATGCTTAAAATTTCTGTATTTGCAGTTAGCTTTTTTTGTATGAATAATAAAATAACTTTAGACTTTATTTTCTCGTATATTTTAGACCGAAAATCTTTAGCACATTTCGGGTTTCGTCTAAATAATAGAAAGAGCTCACATTTTTCTCTTACTTATCTTCAACATCGAAAACTTACCAAAGAGAAAGGACATTAATGATATTTCAAGGTTGAAGTTGAAGGAAATTAAAGAGATAATGTGAAAAGCTGTATTCTAACATGCGAATTGACTACCTCGAAGGTGATGATGAAATTTAGCTATTTGTTCTAAAGCTTTAGATCAAATTTTGATGCGGTTCCTGATTGACTTTTCAAAGAAATATAAATCAATTCAAAAATATATGAAGAGAAACGTAATCATGGTTTCATTCTAACATTCTGAAGAAGTTTGGCGATTTTTGTAAATAGGTTCCTTTGAAATTAATTTAATTCCCTTTCTTCTTTCCTTTTATTAACTTCCTATCTTTTCCTTGGTTTACGACACCGCACTCATCAAAGCTCTCCCTATCCACTGTAAACTCATCCACTCCTCTTCGTACACTAATTCGAGCAATTGACAAATTTTCTGATTTTTGTTTTAGTAATGGAATACATTCGTCCCAGCATGAGAACATTCGGGTTAAACCTGACAATTGGCGTCTTTTATTGCTTATCATCGATGTTAGTGCCGTGGATAGCAGTGCTATGTAAATCCTGGAAACTCTTTTTACTAGTTGTTTCAGTTCCACATTTATGTGTAGTCCTATTTTATTATTGTGTCCCCGAAAGTGCCCAATGGTTGGTAACTAAAGGAAGATTCGATGAAGCAATGATCTGCTTTCAAAAGATAGCAAAAATCAATAACAAAATAATTTCTGAAAAGTCCATAAACGGTTTAAGATTGTACGCTAGCGAGAATATAAGCGATACAAAGAAACATAAGAATTTCATGGGGCTGCTGAGGACTCCAAAGCTTCGGAAGAAGACCTTAATTTTAATTTTCAAATCGTAAGTGATGACGGGATGGGGACGATTTGCGAAATAGTAAAACTAATATGTTAACTTTTTAGGATGGTTCTGAATTTATGTTACGACGCTATTGCAAGGAACGTGAATGGATTAGGGTATTCGCCTTTTCTAATATTCAGCGCGACGTCTGCTACAATATTTCCTGGATGTGTAGTGATTTTACTGCTGCAGGATAAAATTGGGAGAAAGGCATTAGCTTCTAGTACTCTATTTTTGGGCGGGATATTCATTTCAACGGCAGGATTCATCTTGGCCTCGTTCAATTCACCTGATGCAACTCTAACTCTAGTATTAACCATAATATCACGGCTTAATGTTATCGTGGCATATAATTCCGGAAGTCAATACGCCTTCGAATTGATTCCGACGGAAGTACGGGCTCAGGGAGTCTCAGTTATTCACGTCGCTGGATTTGCAGCCACCTTTTTCAGCCCGCAAATACTTTATCTAAGTGGATATTGGAAACCAATGCCTGAAATTATCCTGGGTGTTCTACTTATCGTCGGGGCAATTGCATGTCTCTTTCTACCCGAAACACTCAACCGAACACTTCCGGTCACTTTAGCGGACGGAGAAATGTTTGGTGAAGATGAACGTATCTTTGATTTTTCGTGCTGCAAACAACGACTCACGGAAAGCACGGCGATACTTACAATTCGCAAATGATGAACTTTTATTCAATCCTTATGTGATATTATTCAGAATACGCCAAATAATATACTGGTACAAATAATATTTTCGAATAAATCAATCATTTTGTTTTTACTTGCATTATATGATGCTCCCTTAACTCATAACGTCATAATTCCCATTTTTTTACTTCAAAAATACTGTAGCATTTTACAACTATTTGATCCACATTTTAAATAATATTAATTAAGAAAATATCATATGAAAAGAATGCATTTAAAAATTTCAAATTTCAAATTTAAATTTCTTTTATAAATCTGTACACATTTTTGTACTCCTTAATAAAAAAAATTAATAAAATAATTTTTATGCTAAAATATCTAAAATAAGCAAGATAAAGAAATTATTTTGTTTATTACTAGAAATTCTTACGATCTTTCTTTTTGCTCTTTGTTTTCTCAACGATTTCGTTTCTGCTTTTTTATTCCTGTCTTATATGTACTCCGAACGTCTTTCAGTCCCTATAAGTCGTTAAAAAATACATTTTTTAGCCTGTTGTGCTATTATACATATTATGTTTTTTATCCATTATATCCTATATTTAAATAATTATTCAATTAAACATAAAATGCTCTTTATGAAATTAATTTAAACATGGCAATTTTTTTCTTTAGAAGTTCAAAAAATAATAATGAAAAGAGTTAAATTATTTCTAGTGTTTCCATCTATCGAATAAAATAATAACTACGGTGCCCATTTTAGAGAAGTAGGTAGGTACTTCTATCTATTGGAGCTAAAAATAAACTGTTCTGAAATTCAGCTTACTGTAGTTCCATCTATTATCATCAGGATTAATCAAATATGCAAAATAAAATTGAATGTTTCATTTTAAAAACTGAATTAATCTAATATCTTACATAAATTTTGCATTTTTTAAATAGAAAATTAAACCATAACTTTCTAAAATTTGATTTTACAATTTCCATTCTTGATACATTTGCCCTAAATTAAATTTATTATTGGATACACTATTAATAGAAACACGGAAACAATAACTTCCACTATTTTTCTCATTTTATTGTGGAAGACACAAAACAAAAATGTAATTCTTTAATATAAAATTAAAATTGGACATCTATACTAGTTTAGGATTAAAAATTAATTAAGCAATAGAATCAATCAATTAATTTTACTCAAAATATAATCAATACAAGGTAATATATACACAGAAAGATAATTTAAGAAATAAACAAAAATTAGAGTTTTGTAACGGGTATACATAAAGCACAACTGATAGTTTTGTTTTGGTAATTGTTTAAAATTCATTAAAAGAAATGATACACTCCAGATATAAAGCAATTAATTGAAATAAATTAATTAGTGATGTGTTCATGATGTCGATAAAGTATAACTAAACTAAATTAAGAAAAATTGTACATTCGATTTAAATTAAAAGAAAAGTAGTTAATAAATGCATCATATTTGATCGACTAAGAGTTTTTCCCAATTGATTGAAACATTGTAGACTTCTTGTTCAAGCCAGAGACAGTAGTGTTTCTTGAAGTTTTCAGACAAGTCATGTCTGTTACCCAACACACTACTCAGACAGTTATCCACTGGTTCAAAATCAGAATCCTTGAACAAAAAAATAAGAAACTCAAAACTTTACTTTTTCCTCTTTACATTGTGTATTAAGTACACTTCCCACATAAAAAAAAAAGTAATTTTTATTCAATAAATCTACCTTTAACTTGTTAGTATATCTTCTGTTATTAAATCTATCAACTGATGCACGTAAAGCACATTCTTCTGCTTGAAAATCCCATGGTCGCGCATCTAAATCTACAACAAATATATACATACAATATTTGTTTAGACTGTGTATAAATTTACTAACCATTCCCGAATGCCCAGTCATCATTAAGACGATGACGTACTTTAGCGTAAATAGCACTAATTGTCTTCATATTTGATTTCCTCCATTGCCTACCCAAATATTTCGTTTGCATTTTCAATAGTTTCAAAACATACAATTGAGTCATTGCGTGTCTCACTTTTAGAGTACGTTTTAATATTGGTGCAGACTTAAATACAACCAACATCTAAACAAAAAGAATCAAGAAAATTAAAAAAAAAAAATTTAAGATTATAAAAGAAAACTTCTATACTTACCATTATCCGAGAATGTTTCCATTTTGTAAGCTTATTTAAAATTCTGAGTAAATTTATACAAGAATATATGTTCCTCCAAGAGTATGGGGCGGCATCACCTATTTCTAGGCTGTCTGTGGTTAATTCGGGTTGATCACCAATTACACACGATGGAAAATCTAATATCGGTATCCTTCAAAACAAAAAAATGTTTTGAAATGGCTATGAGGCATATACAATGTATACTTACATATTTTTGGCTCCCACATAAGCCATAATATTTTGATTAAAAAATTTTAGCACTAACGGTATACAATTTGCAAATACTAAATGTTGCGACATAAACTCAAATTG
Source organism: Coproporus ventriculus (assembly GCA_027574865.2). Taxonomy (NCBI): domain Eukaryota; kingdom Metazoa; phylum Arthropoda; class Insecta; order Coleoptera; family Staphylinidae; genus Coproporus; species Coproporus ventriculus. The sequence continues at coordinate 165,263 of JAODAH020022356.1, forward strand.
ATAGATATGGTTTAGTTTAAAGTGCTTCAGAAGTAGCAAAAGGATAGCAGAAACGGCTTTTACAATTATTTCTTTGTGTCTATTTACATCGATTCCTAATTTCATTGATTGAAGAACCGTCATCCTAAAAAAAAACACAAACCGATTTAATAGCGTAAATCTCTTTTTTAAAAGGATTAAGTTTTCTTTATATAGACAGAATAGAAAAATTATTTTAAAAAATTCTTCATATTTAGAAAATAGATTTTACTTACGGCATCTCTTCTGGTAGAACATCAGCCATGATGTTAATAGAATCAGTTTTCGCTTTAGATGTGGGGGCAGCGGCTAGGAGTATTTTCAACAATGCGATCATGTATTGGGGTAAATTCGGGAGCATTGCTTGGTATAAAATTTCCGTCGGAGTCATTTCAATTTCATCTTCTTTTGTCGATAAAGGATTACGAGCTATTTCTTCTTCCTTTTGTATTTGTAATTCTGCTATTGACATATACATATGCTACAAAACAACAGAAATTAAAGTCTTTGCAAAAAAAAACTTCATAGAAAGGAGACTCCATAAAAAGACTTTGACATTTGAAATTCTAAATTTTATCATCTTAATACATTTATTCCATTTTACTTTTTTTAAATTTTTTCTGAATTCAACTTACTTTCAATTGAATTTCTACAGTACCTCTTTTAGTGTTTTAACTCCTTCATGTATAGGTTGTGGTAGGCCTGCTAAACTTTCACGATCACCTTGCAAATTGTACCCTACAAATTTCATTCTAGCATTTTCTAAAAACATGTCGATATCTTTTTGTCGAACTTTTGGTTTCCATGGCAATCGCCTAGGTATGGGAACTGGCATTGGTGCTGGTGAGCTAGGCCTATGTTGAAAATTATTATACATTTGTGTATTTGCTTCACCATTTTCGTTCGGACGCCTTTCATCATATTCAGATAATTCAACCACTTCATCGCCGTTTTCATTACCTAAACTACTTTCAAGTTCCATACCTAATGACTCATGATCATCTAATGAGCTCTGTTTCATTAAACTCTGCAAATTCAATTAAAATAATAGGAATATCTTCTAATGTTCGGACAGGAAGTGCAAAAGGTGATTTTCTTTGGATATAAGGTAGAAACACAAACTACCAAGCACAAGTCAGGCAGGAAACCTAGGTACCAAAAAATAAATTTCTAGATTGAAATATCAAACGAAAAAAAATTTACCCTTCTGATAGGTCGATTATTCCTCTTCTGATTCTGCGTTTCTAATAAATCTGAAGCACTAGCAGGAGGTGAAGAAGCTCTCATATTACGTGCAATATCCAATGTATCCTCATACTCAGCTGGTAAATCAGCTTTTTTCCTTTTCTCATCTTTAAGTTCTTTTAATGTTTCCATTCCACCTAATGATACTAATATTAATTTCCACAATAACAATAATACTTTTTTCATGGGAAAATGTGGAGCGGCTCCACTACAAAATCGTGTTACCATTCCTAATAATTTAACAACAAGTAATTCATCGCTACTTGGATTCCCAATTTCCGTACAAAATGATTCGACTTGGGATTTGAATTCTGAAGATTCAGTTGTCTTTTCATATCTTATCACTTCGGTTATTGTATAAAGTACCGAAAGAATCACTCTTAAATCTAACGAATCGGCTAGTGATACAGCTAATTTTCGCATTGCGACATGTGCTGCCGCACTGTTCCTAGAACAGAAGAAGTTGTAATACAAATTTCAATCAGAAAAATGGCAACAATAAAAGCAGAAACAGAAAGTTAATATTTATTATCAAGGTCATGCCTGATGCTGATGAATACTGTAGCTTATATGAATCATAATCATCACCATCGGTGTATGCAGCATGGACAAAGAAAGGCGTTACACACCGATTGATGTGATGGGCAATGAACCTGTTAATATAAGAAAATAGTTATACTCCATTTTGACTGAATAGAGGTGACTCTAATTATTTAGCTGTCAAACCTTTTATAGACGTTGAATCGACCTATTTAATTTTGACATTCATCATTTTTTTTGCAATATTTCACCTCATTCAAAATTTGAATTGGAAGTAACATATAAAAATGACAACAATGCATTTCGGTTAAGAATCGAATCTGCAATACATCGTTTCAACTTACTCAATTTCAATATTTAATAAATCAGTGAAAGCACTGAACACACCCAAATCATACAACAGGATGCAATTATTCCTCGCCCATTCTTGTTGTTCTGTATCTGATTGCATTTCCGCCCAACAACCTTGGGCTATGTACAAAATACATCTGGCAGCTCGCATCCTTAGCGGTTTACTGCTTACTTCCAATTGGTCTAATAATTTCATAACGACGGAATTTCTTTGTGATATTGACAGCCTCTGCCAACTTGGGGGTAATCCATATTGTTCCATTTGATCCTCGAAAGCTTTAACATTAAGCTGCAATTCTGGTTGTTCTGTGTAGCTGTATAATTCAGCGATTTCATTTGACGGACTGTCCGTATCATCATAAATAAAATCCAAATCGGGTGAATCTGTACCACCTCCCTAAAAAAAGTCATTCAAATAAAATCATTCCTTTAATTATTGTCAATATTTTGACAAGTCTTTAAGGAACATTTTCCAATGCAATCAATATTTCATGCCCCAATAAATACAATTCCAGCATAAAAAGAGTTTATTTATTAAATTATGATATGATTTGTGGTGTACTTACATCTGAATCTTGTCTTTGCCGTCGTATTATGTCTACAAGTTTCGGTAAACCTCTTTTGCCATTTCCATTTGCGTCCATAACGTCGAACCCAGCATACTTTAAGTTAAGCACACTGAACAAATCATTAGATTCACGATTGCCAACAGAAGAGATCGAATTTCTTCGTGTTAAATCCTCAAAATTATGCAAACCAATTCGCTAATTTTCTCTAATGCATTATTCTAAATCTTCGATTTCGAATATTTAAAGGAATCTAGTATAACCCACTTAAAGAAGAAAGTTCTTTTCCTCGTAAAAATATCGATTTCTGCTATTTCTACTGTTATTGCATTGCATTTTGAATTTATTTTATATTTTTGCCTATTTCTTATTAATATTAGATTTAGAATTCTAATAAACAAAAATGTTTACCACTTTAAAATAAAATATAAAGAACATAAATCCAAAATATTCAAAATGGGCAAAGAATTTTTAGAAATGTAAATGAATTATGCATAAATATATAAATATAAATTCTTATTACTTAAAAAGAGATCTTTCAGTTTTCAGAGTTATAAAACTATTATTTTCTTCTTCTTCTTTGTTTTAGATAGCACCCAGCATCCAATTGTTGACATTATTAATATTGTATTTATGTTGTTTCTTTCTCTGTTTGATTGCTACCTTATAAATGCAAACTTTCTGGCAAGATTGAGTTAAAGAACCTCAATGTTGGACCACTGTTCTTTCTGATTTCGTATTCAATGTCTCTAAAGCCCCAAATACATGAGCGCTCCATCAGTCCAAATGGCCCAGAGCCAATCCAAAATCTCACCGTGTTTGGGAAAACTCTAATGAACCTCTGGATTGTAGCTTCCAAGTTGAATTTTCAATCATTCCAAAATCTATAGCCTGTGTACATTGCACGATCAAAACCACTGTCAGTACTGGTTCACAAACGAATGAACTCTAAATTTGAATCAAATCCAAAAAGTTGTTTTTATTTTTGAAAATCTTTCAAATTTCTTCTTTTTGTTACTTCTATAAGTTTCAATAAAACTTCTTATTCAGAAAAGTGATTAATTCAAATATAAAAAAATTGCATACCTAAACATACTTCTTTTGTTTTATTTGTCTACAATTACAATACATATCTACATTGTTTTCCTTTTTTTTTTTTGCAACAATAATCTAATTGCTTAGGTGTTGCATGAACTAGATTCTTCTAAATTTATATATTTACATAACAAAAACATTTAACATATTATTTCTATCCCATCACCTAATTATATACCTAATTCAAAATTTACAGTTTGCTTTTGTTTTTATTTTTTACATGACAGTAATTAAATAAATGAAATAAAAATCAACAATAAAACAAAGGGGATGATAATAAAATGAATGGAATCTCTAAAAAATTTCCTTACCAACTAGTGAAACTAAGGCCACTTTTAAAATACAATAGTATTCTAAAATTACCTCGATCGTTTGTAAAATAGTAAATATATTCCATACAAAATTATTTACAAAAATTCTGGTAGATGAAAAAAAACTTTCGGGATCGAACATTAAAATCGTTTCAATAATACTAAATTAAGATATGTTTCGTTTGATTCTTTTAATAATAGTCATTTATATACCATGCAATACTGTGCGTTATAATGGTCGGTGATGTGAACACTCGTTAAGGCTGGTTTAACTTACAGAGCCGTTTTCTTAAATCTATCACTAAGCGATTGTGATTTGTATGATTCAAACGATTCTAATATTACCAGGTGTTGATATGAAACAGCTATAAATAATATTCAGCTATTTTTTTATCGATTGTGTTACATAGTGATATTCAATCAATCAAAATGTTTTTAATTTAACGATTAGTGAAGACGACTACTTATTAAAAAAATATTTTGCTCACTAAGTAGTCAAATTTTGTTTTGGAGACTAAAATTATCAAATTTTGAACAAATTTAAGAAGTAGAATAGATATGATATGATTTTCTTTTCTTAACTTATTTAAAAGTGTTTAGATGAATCAAAACCAAGAAGAAAAGATCGAATCTCCTAAACACGCAAATACTAAAATAATGTTATTAGTGACATTTGACATTTGTATAACTGCATATTACATACAGCTGTTCTAAATTATCACTTACTGGTGCAAACTTTCTCATATTACAATTTGAGCATTGAAATTCTACTCCAGAAGTAAAAAGTACAAGTAAGCTACATACGGTAACAATTATTGTACATCTACCTGAACAACAGTCGATTATTACTTTTATATAAATCCAACATGTTAAAAATACTATTGTCATACATTTTACAATGAATATATGTTTTTTTATGCCAAGTGGCAGGTAGGCCTACGAGAAAACAATGATGGAGGTAATAATGAAGTCTATATATCACATTGTAACCGTCACTCGTATAGTTCATTAGATGGAATATTGATACTGAGCTAAGCATGGAAGGCTCATATGTATATGAATGATCACATTACTACGATTAAGATATGATCTAGTACGTTAGGCTTTAATACTTTCTTTATTTTTATTCTTGTGCATTGATGATTATTGTTTTTCCTTTGGGGTCATCAAATCTATCCATTGTTTTGATATCCATCATCATGGTCAATCCAATGGTCATAATTATGGCCAAAATAAATGTTACAAATATACCGGACCAAATTGGTGCTGTGGTAAATCCTACACAATCATAAGCATCTCCAAAACTTTTAATTTCCACAGTTGATTCTCTATTTATTTGCATCTGGAACAAATTTTAGTTATAAAAAACTTTTTAAATTTTTAGATAAAAAAATCAATCCATTTTTTTACCTGCCATTTTGGAAACTCCAAAGTATGTTCTTCTTTATCTGTGGTAGTTTTGAAAGAACTAATTGTACAATGGTATGAAAAACCTTCAGGTGCATAAATATTTTCTGGTACAAATTCCACAGTTCCAAGTTTAATACTAGATACAAACCAGTATCCACCATTAAACTCCGTGACAAGCCTAAAAAAAAAATTGAATGACGAAATTTATTTTCAAAATTAGAACAAACTGACTCTATGTCTCCTTGATTGGTTTTAAGAGTTGTTATGTTATCTTTCCTTTCCATATTCTCTATAGTGACTTCTCTAAAAATAAATAAGCCACAAATGATTAAAGTATTCATTTTCAAAATAAAAGCAGTAAATTTCAAAAAAGGATTTCTTAATTAATACAAATATGGATGTTAACTACTACAAAGTAAATATTAAAACATACTTTTTATCATATATTGGATTTGACCCAAAATATAAGGCAACTCCGTCTTTGAAAAATTGAGTTTCAGCTTTAGCTTGACGGGTATGAATGTGATGTCCAGTTCTGATTTCCTCGGGAATAATCTGCAAAAGTTTATAAAACTTTTATTCGTAGTGTTGCATAATATGTTTCTTCAACTAAGCTTTATAACATGCTCATTATGAAACCCAAATGGGTTTCTTAATAACCTCATTATGGCTCCCGACTTTTTACATTTTAGTGTTGGTATTAAATTTGTTTATTTATTAATTGTCATGACAAGATTCGATCAGATTGATGTTGTGTCAAATGAGATGGATATTTAATTGATGATATATCATCTGGAAGATCGCAAATAAGTTATTATTTTGCACCAAAATTGATCTTAAGGATAATTTATAAATGATTGTGTGCAAAAAACAGTACTTCTTTGTGCAAGACTTGCTGTGTGGAATCTTATATACAGTGATTAAGAACATAACTGTTCTACCAAGTCACATTTTAAATTTCGTAAATTAAAAACTTTAAGGCAAAACTTGAAAAACTTACCCAAGATGAATGCATTCCGGTTAAAATAGCCAATACATTTTGCCCTTCATTTTCCTTAACAATTTGATTATAAATTTCAACAATTTGAGCATCTGTAATAAGTAAAGTAAAATATTTTTTACATTGCAGTTTGAAATCTTGTAATTACCATGCCTAGTGAGCATATCTACCCTATCTTCATCATCCTTTACATCATTCATAGTGATAACGAGAATTTCCTCATTCTCAAATTTATGCCCTTTAAAATCTTCGATGGACACCTCCTTCCATTTCTTCTGAATATTTTTAAGAACACTAATGGAATTTTCAACTAAGGGGAAGTACGTGACTCTAGCGACCTTATCTATCTGCGATAATTGATTGAAAACATTCTTATCAGTTTGTATAAAATCTTCAGGACTCAAATTCTCTTCTTTGAATATTACAATGTGAACATTTGCATTGCTAATTTTTTGTAAAATAAATTCCTTGAAAGTATCCGAATTCACTTTACTCATAGCGGGAACTTTATGGATCGTTCTAAAAAATGAATCATGTGACTATGTGTAACAAGTACAATATACAATGGATGCAATATAAAGGAAACCAACATGTTTTATTAATTGATTAAAAGAGTTTTAATTAATTTAATGAACGTACAAAAAGTTTTGTGGAAGTTTGGGTGTGTATTTTCTCATTTAAAATATATTTACTTACTTGGCGGTTTCCCACATTAAAACTGGGACTTCTGAGGAATTGCTTTCCACAATAAAAAATGCCAAAATTGTAAATATGAAACTAGAAATGAGTAGCGAAGCCATGGTGGATGAATATATCCAAGGAGAATATTGAGATCACAGAAATTGTCCTCAAATCACGTGAAAAAATAGGTGTATCGGTTTGACAATCATATGTTCACTGTAGAAGGAACAATGATTACTGTAGCCCTCTAGGAGTCCGCTTGAGATGCATGAACAAGGATAATAAAGCGCCATCTGGTAACCAATACCATTACGCTTTACGTTTTTCAATGAGATTTCCACACTTTAAAATGCAATTGACTATTTATTTATTAATAGAATAGCTCTAAGGAAATGGGTCGTTGCAAACAACTTTAAAATTATTTGATTTTTTTTACGACTTTAGTTTTAACCACTTATGACAGGTTTTTAGGGTGGAAAACAAAGCAAAACAATTTCTTAAAAAGGCTCATTTTAATCTCAAAAGAAATTCCATCCAAAAATGTTATTTTATATATTTCAAATGTACATAGAATATTATTTTTTTAATTATCGATGCTAACTAAGTAGTCGACATTGAAACCATTTTCTTGTGTTTTCATAAAATGAATTTTATTTATTTTTGGAAGATATCTTTTGTACAGGATTCTTTATTATTCTCCAAGAACTTGAAATTCAATCTGTAAATATAAAATTGAAACTTTGATGTTGAGGCTATCGCCCAAAAGATGTCGTATAATACCAAAGATTTAAAAATATCACACGTGATTTAAAAGATTTTAATTTTTATGTTTTATTTAATAATGAGAATGTTTAGTACTAAAACAAGTAACAGGTAATTGTTTTACAATTTTGCATTATATAATTTATTTGAACGAAAACAAAAACTCTTTTTCGAGTTTGAGATATTTATTTGAAACATATTATTAATTAAAATGAACACGTTAAGTTTTAAAGGCTGTTAGCAACAACTTCGTTAAATCAACAATCAGAAATTGCAGCAAGACAAATATGCAACATGAATTTCAGGATTTACTAAAAATTAATTTTAATTTGACCTCCAATATTTCAATTTCGGGACTACCATTTTACAATTGTAACAATTTTCATTCATTCTTTGTTACACCAAATATCAAATCAACAATAACAATTTATTTCAACATATACTAAGTCGATATTACACCAGCATAATTTGTTTTCCTTAAAATTTATTAATTTAATAAGCAATTCATTTTTCAAATATGAGAAAATATATTGTACGATATACGTGCATACTTTTAAAACATTTTCAACTGGAGCATTGTTTTTTTTTATTTTAATTTTAAGGAAGGAATAAAAATTGGTTTACGTACATATCTACGAGTGGGTACATATATGTTTTAAACATCGTCACATTTATTTAATGTTTGAAGTGTATCTACAGATAATGTACATATGTTTTTTGCATTTTTTGTTATAATACAATATTAAAATTTTAACCGCTATACAACATAAATAATTTATAATACAATTTATTAAAATAATCAAAAAAATAAACAAACAACATCAAAAGAATGACATTCATATTGTATTTAAATAAATTAGGTTTAGGAACAGCACACCAATATATTTTATATTGAAATATGCAATAAATGTTTTGATTTCTTTCCATTTCCATTTTCATTTTATACAGATTGAGTTATGTTTATTTAATTGAACTAGTCTAGTATATATATTTATATATAGTGCAAATATAAGTACGGTGTGCGCAATATTCTTTACCATTACACGTAATGTTATCCTATAGCAACAGATTAAAACAAATTACTCTGGGAAGAGTGCGTAGCATGTTAGTTTCAATCACATTACATGAAGATACGCCGGAGATCTGTGGGGGATGTAATCATACTGCACTGGGGGCAAACCTTTTTACTTCCCTAGAAGGAAAAAATATTAAATAATGCGAGGGAGATTGCCTACAAATTGAACTTACTAAAGTGTGAAGCCAACACTCTTCGCAATGTACGTGCCAGCAAACGGTTGAGATCACGGGTTTCTTATAATGTTCCTGATAAATCAATTGTAATCAGTAATTATTCCATTTGTTTAATCGATTCACTTACCAAACAGATTAAACATTTATACTCATCGGTGTCGGTGCTCGTGGCAGTTTCTCCATTCCCTTCCGCCTCCAACTGACGAATACGATTCCTTAATTCTTCTATCATTTGCGCCCTGCTACTTGGTTCCGCATCTGATGTACTTACATTACTATCACATTGTTGGCCTTGACTCTCCACTTTCACCTCGACATCTCCACTTGAATTCACCGTGGCTACTTGTGATTGCACACCCTCGCTATCTTTATTTTTATCATCGGACACTTTAATAACCACATCAGATTCCGTATATTGTGATGGCCCGAAAGTAGATTCCTCCTGCTCATCCCCATCTACAATTACATCATCTCCTTCCGCATCCACATCCGCACTTAAACGACCTGAGCTACTAGCAATGGTACCTGTTAACATTTCAAATTAATTCTGACATCAAAAAAAAATCTGTTAATTCTTACGTGTGTGTCTCGCTATTAATGAATGTGTTCTCCTACGTTGTCCTTCTGCCCATTCTTCAAATTCAGAATCCCCTTCTACATCAACCGTTTCATCTTCATCATTTCCAAGATTCTAATAAAAAAAATTATTTGTAGTTTTTACATATTAATTTGTTAGTTTTACCTTTCGTAAACATTGTTGGGCATGCATATTTAATTCTTCTGGAGTCCTATGAACGCGGTCAATGCAAATTAGGCAGTCATCAGCTTTCCTTTTTCGTATTTTAATTCGTAATCTACCTTGTCGATTTGTTTTTATCCTTTGGAAAGTCTGGAAAATATAGGAATATATTTATTTGCTTACATTTTTTTTTACGTTTTGTTTCAATTAAAATTTTTAAAAAGGTTGTAAATACATATAAAGTGTAGTGTAGATTATTAATAATTCACCTCCCATCGCCCTTCAGGTCCACTATCTCCAGGAAGTGCAGGTGGTCGTCCGGGTTCGTGTGCACGTTTCTTCCCAGCGACAATTCCCGTCCCATTAAGTTTATAAAGACGTTCCAGTTCGTGCATAAAATGCGTTTCTAAATCCCCCGGTGAAATTGTGAGGCCGCAAACGGGACAGCTAGATGGGTCCCTCTTCTTCTTGTTAACTGTAATATCTATGAAATATGAACCATTTCGGCGTGTGTAATCGTTTAAAACAATGATTTGATAGAGGGGCGCATATTAATTTAATTGAGGCATTTTGCGGTTATGGCGTTTACTCTGGAATGTGGATATATGAATATACGCGAGTTAGTCGCGCATTTAATGGTCTCATTGGTGGATGAGGCAGTAAAAGGGGATTTATTCCGTTTTAATCGTTTATTATTATTTTAGTGCTTATGTATTACATGTGTAGACACGTGAATCGGGTGTAAAAAGAGTAATTAAATTAATTGCTTGTGTAATGGTTCGCTTGTTCAGTGCCGAACGGGAATTAATTGGGAGTTGCCGATACGGTCAACTGTTAGACTGTTGGGTGTTGAGGTTGGTCTAGGTTGAAAGAAGGAGGTCTTAGTTCGCGGGATTTATAATGGTGTGCTTTCCTACAAAAACATATCAGTTTCATCTGTTGTGATCCGATGAAGGCTGTGAAATATATTAGCATTTGTCATGTTAATAGTCACGAGGGGCAGATTGGCGGATTTGTTTAGCGCCGATAGCGCGACCCGCATGCGATACCACTGATCCGTTCAGCACCTGCGGGCGCAGCGATCCATCAGCGAGTATTCAGCACCGTTCCAGCACCACCGCCCGGACATCATTCATGGGATTAGCCGTGCTAACCTTGTTAATTGCCGTGCCAGTACTGTACCCGTGTGTACCCCAAACGTAAATCAGCACCGGCTAAAAGGGGATGAAATGAGCTTAAGTCATCAAGCCTCCGAAATTTACACCGGCAAATATGCGACCGTTAAGACACCAAACGCATATACTAAGCCCACAATTCAGCCTACGTTTCATTCCAATCCTTTTCACTGATCCTCTAAATTCCTACGCACTGTATCTATCGGTACTGTATATGCTTTGATTTACAATTCCAAATACCTACGGAATCGATTACTTTAGTTAACTAACAACGCAAATACCCTCATATCATCATTCCAAACAACGTTCCCACAATCTACTCCACAAAAAAAAAAAAACTAATCAAGTGTTAACTCGATTTATACGATGAATTCCTAATCATCATCGATTGCAATTTAAATTAAAAAAAAAAAACTTACTATTTACGCTTTTAAAGTGAACAATATTTAATTTTCTTTTAAATTTTTACTTTTCACACACTTCAGCGTAAGTAAAGTTATATTATAATGTTTCCATCAAGTAATGGGCTCAACAATCCAAGTATTACAATTGTGATAAAAATCGACTTCAAGATTTTGATTGATTTTAACACCTTTTACAGTAGCCCAAAGATATTTAAAGCGCAAGGCATTTTTTAAATCATAATGTTTAAAAAATCCAGTGAGAATATTGATGCAAATTTGAACAATGAAACTCTGAACAAGCTTCATCAAGCAACAAGAGAAAATGTCCAGGGAAGCTATTTTTCTATGAACCACATATGAATTTTAATTGAACAAACCTAATAGATCCGATTCTAATAAGAATTTCGTATTCTATAAATATTGAAATAATATGCCAAGCTCAAATTGCAAAAAGTGAAAAGTTTAAAGAGCTGCCTCTTAAAAGGGGGCGGCGTTGTATCCAAGTGTTCCGAATTAGAAATCTTAAATGTGCATCTCCGCGTTGATAGCCTACTCAGTGTTTGTACCAGATTTAATTAATTAATTTGAGCCGCTCTTACAGCCTTTTACTAATCTTACAGCCAGTTATTACTTTGTAAGTATAATAAGTGTAACACTACTTGACAATTTGAAAATTAATATCTTCATAAAATGCCCCTCGCTGTGCGAACCGCTATATTATTTAAGAGCAAGACATACGCTCTTCTTATGAAAGCTTATAAAGCCACCTTAACAATATCACCCCTCGGCCATCTCTTTTTTACCCCACTAACAATATATTAATGTATCTCATAACATCGTTATCGCTAAAAGAAAACTTATCACGCTTCAATTGTTGCTATTGCAATCAAGGACTATATGAAAACTCCATCTGACGAGTTACGCTACTGAATAATACAACGCTAATTCCATATGTTGACTCATTTATTCAGTCTGATTATTTTGGCTAATCTAACTACTAAATTTGTAATTTAACAGATATAAAGATCCATACGACATATGGGCTCTTAACATATTTACAAAACTAGATATTATCTACATTATACTTATCAATATAAATTTCATACGCAAATTTATGAACTAGAAATTAGGTCACAATTCTATTACATATTAAAAGTAGTCATAAGCATTGGAGGTGATCCACAGAATAGTTCAATATTTTTTCTTGTGAGGGAAGACATTTTGATTTTTTGTTTTTATTACAAAAAGAAAAAAAGTGTAAAATTATTTTGTGCAGTTTACGCAATTTGCTTGTTTTATGTTGAAAGTGTGATGTTAAATAATTTTCGATCCGGATCACGCACATAGGGTCTTTACAAAACATGTTATTAGTAAAGTTTTGATCCCAACTGAACGGACTGGACATGTAGTGGTGAATGTTACATAAAACTATTATTTTGAAATTTATCAGCGATAAAGGGGAAAAAATTACATACTGACCTCAAGTGCAACATGTTTTAATTAGATTACATGTTTTTATCAGATTATATTGTGTGAGTTTTGGATGGAATTATATAGCAATTAGCGAATCGATGCGGTAACGATGCATGTAAACAGGTTTAATAATGATGTTAGAGTGTTTGATTCAATAAAAAAAGTTGATAATACAATGTCGTGTTAACGTGCTGCACACAGTTTGTTTATAGTGTGTTGGTGCGTATAGACACAACTGTTCCTAACTAATGAGATTAGCTCGTATGACCATATGTCACCAACATACCTGTAAACCAACTTAAATGTGTACACGGATTAACATCTAATCCACTAACATGTACTGATCACAACTATTTTTTTTTTAATATAATACTACATTGCAATGAAAAACTTATAAGCACATAACTTGAAAGATTGCATGAATGGAAGTCCACAATTATTCTCAATTTTATGATCGGCTCAAAAAAAGGATATAAAGACCAAATGGTTAAATCGATACATACATTCTTACCATTTATATGGCCGCCCCATAAAAAAGTTGTCCATCATGACATGTTTGTCCTAGCATCTGCCAATCACAAATTACAACGCTTCATTTTCAACACAAAAACATGTTGGACGTTTTTTTTTCGTGACGTGTTGCAAAAATTGCTTTATTTCATAATTGGTGCTACCGCAATTTATAAATTGAATAAATATTCATGGGAATTCCTGCGAAAAAATTCTATTTGCATGCACACCTGATACACATTCAATTCCTTCTCTGGTTTTCACAACTTTTTTAATATCAATCATAATTATAGTGAGCGCACTGCAAAAACCTTTAACTTATTAATTTTATGTGTGAATAGACGTCCGTCTCCTTTATGCATCTCGTTCCCATTTTTTCTCCCTTTATATAACTTACAATTTAAAACAAACAAATTTCCTTTTATAAAATGTTTTGTTATTAATAAAGAAAAGTTAGTGAAAAACTTTCGTAACGTTATTATATTTTTAAAGCATTGTAATTAATTCTTAAAGAAAAATAATTGCCCTCGTAAAGTCGCATCTTAGCGTTTTACCCCCTGTATTATTTAACCCCTCTATATATAATTGAAGTAGATTTTTGTAAGGGTTTTAAACCCCTCATCATCTCCTCCTTCTATGATCAAAACGTATACCGAAATGAATAAACCCTAACTAATCTTTGATTAATTATAAAACCATTATTTTTTATTTATTTCACCTTATCAACTCCACATATGTTACATGTTATCATAATGAGATAATATTGTTTGATCTTATCATTTTCAGTTCATTGCATTTTATGATATGTCATATCAACAAGTAACTAAATAGAGTCTAGCTGCAAGGTAGCTAATTTATATTAAAATTTTAAATATCTTCTTGTTATTAAACGATGATAACATAGAACCCCGCAGTTTACAGCTCGAGGGAGTTTTGCTTCCCTGCCGATCAATGTGCATATAAGGGACGGATATTACCTAAAAATTTTTTCTAACAGCTTGCAACTTTTTATTGATTTTATTTTATTTATTTATTTTCTTCATTAATTATTATAAATTCAAAATTTAATTTATGTTTTCCAAGAAAATATAATTATATTGTCACACAAATTTTATGAATGGTTACTTACGTTACCCTTCCAATTAGTCTGAAATATAAAAATGAGATATCTGCATTCCTTTTTTACTTGAAGAATGTTTTGATGGTGGCAATTTGTGTGAATATTCGGTGGTGAAATTTATATAGCAAAATTAGCGAGGTGTTGCGGGTCCAATAAAAACAAGTTTGAAACGCCGATCAAGTTGTAAAAGTGCACAATTAATTTATAAAGCGCAAAAAAACCATCGGTATGCATTTTTTTTTTTTTTTGTGAAAAGAGGAATTAAGGTGTTTTTATAGATTTTTTTTACGGTAGCAATACGATTTCGTGTCGGGTGTTAAACAACAGAATGCACGTTCGCACCTTGTGCTCGGTAAAGCGCCCTAAATCCTTTGCCGGATTTGTAAACGAGTCCGGGTCTAAACGTTTATATGTATGAGTGACCATTTATCATTCCAACTCCCACATTCCCTTTCGCTCCCTGGTAAAACCACCCCATTGCCTACACGGCACCGGCGACCGTCATCATATATGATTGCTCCTATTTCCGTTGCATTTCTTTAGTACGCTTGTTGCTCTATTTTATTACATCCCTTTTATCATTCTACTTCAGCATTAAACAACAACCGCATACAAAATTAAACTTGAACGCGGTACTTTGTAAACAGAAAGTAGACGAGGGATTTAATAGTTTTGTTTTCGCTTACATATTTTGTGGCTGCAAATAAAAACTAAAATTGCAGCATTTTCTCTGTATATAAACGACAACATGAGTATGTATATGAGATGTCTTCTATAAAACAAATCCATTGAAATATCAGGCAAATGTCTTGAATAAAGTTTGGTGGCTATTGTTTCCGAGCGGACGATTTGCGCCTTCTATTCGGAGGAACAGGAAGCAATGGAGTACGGCCCATTGCCTCCTTGTATAAACTATAACCGTTCTTCACACTCTCATATTCACACATACTTATTATCCAAAAACCGCATCCCCAAACACATTTGCGTTTCAAGTTGAAATAACTCCCGTCGTATCGGTTTCTGGGGGTGTAGGTGAGAGTGGAAGCGATCTTGGGGTTCAGTTGGCCGTGCAATCTGATGAGCTATTGATGATTTCAACGTGTCTGCACCAGCTGAACCAATTACATTTCACAAATCCTTTACAAACCGCTTTTCTGCGGTCCCACATCAGTTGATCCACGGGATTAGGACTTCGTGAACGACACGCAAGGGCTCTTGAGGACCGCAGCTGTCAGGATAATGGTCAATACTTATCTATATGTAGATGGGATGCCACAAAAAACCTAATACTCTTTTAACACATTTTTAAGATATCATTTACATAAAAAATAATTATTCAACAGATGGGATCCGATATTGTGTAACAATGTTTATCTGTAATTTGACGGGCTAATTTATTCCATATTATTCAGGCTTATCTTCATTTCATAATATGAAAAAAATATATTATCATCACTTATTCCTCAATCAAGTCCTGAAAACACAAAACTTGTATGAAAGAGAAAACATTTTCAAGAGATTATCCAAAGTTTTGTCCTATTTCATCGCTTCTGTTTTTTCTTTTTGTAATTATATCAACAGTTACAGGTATATCATCTTTTCTTTAAATTTAGATAAGTATTTGGATATTAAAAAAACGTTATTGACAAATAAAATTAATTTTTGATGTGGAAACGAAGCGTTTTCTTTTAAAATCTGAGTAAAAAGTGAGTTTTGTAATTCAATTTTAGTGCGAAGTCTAATTGGATTTTTAATATTATTCAATAAAGAGTGTTGTTGGCTTTTTTAGGGAATTAATAAAAAGAACGCGCCCCGTGATTTGTTTTAGGATTGGGTGTCTATCGTTTATTAATTCTAGAGCTCCCCCTCTCGTTTCCAATCGATTGTGAAATGTGAAGAGCTTCATTATGGTTATGAAAATCGTTTAGCACCTCTGCGTGTTCGGGGGAAAAAATAGCGAAAAGTTGCGTTTTCATGCAGTACGTGTTGCCGATGGTGTTGGTGCGGACGACGCGCGTGTTATCGTCATTAGGAATATTACAAACGGGAAAACTAACTCTCATCCACGCCATATGGTTCCAGTCAGTAAACCCCGACAGCGCAGGGTAATTTGGTGCGGTCGTGTGGTATCATTAGCAGGATTGACATCTACAAAATCCTCAACCTCCCTGTATAAACCATAACCCGGCTTCTGTCTACCTTTACACCCATTTCATTGCCATTAACATCACTTGGGATAATCGATCACTTCAAATCTCCATACTGCACTTACGACATGCTGACCACTGCACCCCTTTTTGTCCGAAACGGACATCTTTTTATAATCCCCCAAAACACGACAGTTTCCTTCCTATCAATTATCTTTAGATTACACTGAAATTCCTAGGGGTTATTTAAATAATTTAGTTGTGAGCATGAATATATTTGAAAAACAGGTGTGGATAACAAAATGATCGCGTGAAGAACTGAAAAAGCGTACAACAACCATAAAGAGGCCAGCGCATGGTGTTAAATAGGACATTACATTTTACAATGTACAATATATCTGTAAAATGCACAAGTCGAATCGTTTATGTATTCGTATTCAGAATCGTAAAATAATATTTTAAATGCCCGTTTTGAAAGAGTATTAATAAAAAAAAAAAGAAAAACTGGCAGCGTTAGATTGTTATTTTATTTATACAAGGCGAAGAGCTGAGGCGCGCGCGCGCGCGCTTTATTATAATCCGCCAACAATAAGAAGCCATGAAAAGTTGCAGAAAAGTTCTGGAAGCGCGTATACGAGGAGCTATCTTGGGGCCTTAATCGACAAACTTAATTCATTTCAACACAACTCGCGCCTTGGCCCACAGTTTTAGTTTGTCATTAGTACCATCAGTTAGTTTAGAAGCTATAAACTACCTATAGAACTAGTAATAAGAGCAAGCGGGCAACCCCTAATATTCAACCGGAGACTGGATAATTCACAAAGAGCAAATCATGTAATATTTCGAGAGGTGAAATGCACAATGGCATAACGTATGCTTTATGAATTGGTAGTTCACTCACGCGTGGGTTAAACCCGCCAATCTCCACTGGTCACTATTCCTGTTCTCTTGTCTTCGCCCTCTTCCAAACATTGTTAGCCGTATAAATCCCTCATGTCATTTTTTCGTAGATTATCCCTCCCTGTCTACAAAAGCCACTTTCAAACATTGCACTTTTTATGAACAAACTTGTTTTATTTCGTTTCCTTTTATTTGATGATAAGCTTGTGTACTTCCGATAAATTGAACTGTCATACTATACATAAATTTTATACACATACGTAGTCCGCACCTAATATAACTGTTCTAAAGCAAAGGTATCTAACCCGCAGCCGAATAAACAATTTTAAATATTTTACAATATCGCCGGATTTGAACGGGCAGAAAATCAAGAAAATCTTCAAAATAACAGAAGCCGGTGAAAATGACAAAAATCTTCCTGATTTATTTCTCAACGGGCTTCGCAGCTTATGTATTTAATAAAAAGTAATAGAAATTCATAGGTGTCGAAATTTAATTATAAACAAGACGTATTTTAAACAAATTATAATTAATTAATAACATTAATTTTAATGTTTTGCTTCTGGTGAATCTTTCGACAATATATATATATATATATATATATATATATATATATATATATATATATATATATATTTTTATAGATTTTAACGAATCTAACCAGTTATGTTAATAAAAGTGAGTAAAGATGAAATCGATATGATTAGTGAGGTAATCGAATGCAGAGATTCATTTAAATGAGCACACATCTACTAATGGATGTCTTAGGGCGATGTGTAACATCTGTCGCGATGTATGATTGCGAGCAGCATCGACGTCCACAAATGAAGGTCCTAGATTTATTGCTCCGCAAAATTAACGGAAGGGTTCATTTTGTATAATTAATTTTACATCCTCTCCCATAGAAAATATTAAGATATTGAAATGCGGCTCTTAGTTAATCCGGCGCAGCCCCTCATTACGACCGCCTTTTCGCTTATAGTAGAATAAATTTGTTACTTTTATTTGACGTATTGCGGTGGAATTCAAATATTTGCCAGCTTTTTAAACACGAAGAATTCTCTTTTGAAAAGAACAGAGGAAAGCGAGCTTTACCTTACAGTTAGCGGATCAAATACGTCAATTTATTCAGGCTTTTATGAATAAATTACTGTTGAAATTTCTTTGCATCAACGGATGCAGAATACGCGATGCTGATTTTGAGAAACGCGCGCCATTTCATTATGTACATACAAAGTTGCAGTTGGGATTTCGTGGATTATTCGGGTGTAGCTAATGCGATTTTAGTCGATCCATTTCTTGGTACAGGAAGCAAATGAAATTAGAAGTGGCCACTGATCAAATCAGGGCTAATTGAGAGATATACGAGCGGGTGCAGTCAAGTGTCGATTGTGAGTCGTTCGGCCGTTCGTCAGATCAAACCGGACACGGTTTGTGATTGACAGGCATCGCGAGGCTGGGGATCTTGCTCACTACGTACCCTGGACCAATACTCGGATATTTCCAGGGCACAAAGGCCGGATCAACTTCTAACCGACTGATCCGTGTTGACATTCAAATTTCTCCGGGCTTTGAATACATTCCGAATATAATAAAACGAGAAAATGCGTCTTAGTGACTGACAGGGGATGTAGGCGACGGGATGGAAACAACATATACACATTTTATAACTGTTAGATTGAGCGGTTTTATTTCAAAGGCACATAGTAAATATCTAGTTAAATAGATTTGGGCGCAAGAGTATTGGATCGGTGGGGAGTCAAGCGCGAGAGGGGAAATGAGAAACATATAAACACGAGACGCTTCCCGATCATCAAACCAACGTGGCAGAAAAATGAAAAGCTAAATCCGGTTATCATAGCAATTTCCACACCGCTCTATACTCCGGCACAATTTTCTTCCACGAAATCTTACACCACCGCAATCACCTTCTACCATATTTTATTTCAATAGTCTCAACGTTTCTCATTTTTAATACTAAATTAAATAAAGAAAAATTTATAAGTAAACTAACTTTTATATTTTAATGTGTTATGTAAATTTTCACCCCTATAGACCACCTTCAAAGCATTTTCGAAAAATTCCTACTGTAATTATGCAGCGTACATGTGTAATTCGTTAATAAAACGCAATTCCAACAGATGCAGAGAATATAAGTGAATTGAATTGAACCCCTGCAGCATGCCCCGCTTAATCTGACCGCATACACCTATTCTATTACTTTAATTGCCTTACCACGTGTTACATGCATAGCGATTTAATATGCAGTGCGCTCGCTATCAACTATAAAGTCGTTTCAATACCGAATTAGTTTAGAGCGAATCGGTAAAGGATTCGTGGAACAAAACGCGTTTAAAACACTTATTCCCCTTTTGACAAATTTAATCTCGTGACATTTACAACAAAGCAATACAATAAATTACCGATATAAAACAATATGAAAGCAGAATGGAATGTGATAGTCTTTACATTCCTTTCCCGGTGTCATCCCTCGCAAACAGGCCAATTACAAGTGTTATCGGGCCGGGGGCGGCAGGGGGAATTACAGAATATAAAGGGGGGGGCTGCATGTTTGTCCCAGCATTCATCAGACTTGCCGCGACACCGTCCGCGGTATGATTTATTTTCTGTGTCACTTCGACGCCACCGGCGCGACATGCGTCACTAACGAATAACCCTATCCCAGTCTCAATTGAAAACGATATTTTTACGTTATAGTTTCGCCGTGATTTATTTACTATATTTTATAAATCGATTACCGATTGACAGTTATTAAACGCACCAAACAAAATGCAACAAGTCACATTATTTTCTCCTATAATAAACATTAATTTTATTTGCGAGTGTACACAAAAAACAGTTGCGAAAGCCAATTATCAACCGCCCCCAATCATTTTTCAATTACGCGAAAATAAATAACAAAGAATTATTGACTCGTTGTTTTGCTACTATTCATTTACACATTCGCACATTCATTATGCCACTCAAAAACATTTCAATTATTTTCAATGCGACTGATTATTTAAATTGTAATTTCAATTTTATTTTTCTAACATTCTTCAGACTTTACGACATGATACTTAACGCCAAAGATAAAGACCGTTTCCTAAAGTCAAACGGTCAAAAATGAAATTTTTTATTATTGGACTTTTTTAATTTATCTTTACTGTTCTCTTTCAATTGTTTTCTTTTTCCTCTCTTACAATACAGCTGTATATATATATTTTTCTTTAGATCTTTTCTTTTCTTTATTTTGAAAAAATGAAAGAAAAATTTTGTTTCCGAATTGAAATCTGTAATTTATTTCTAAGCAAATTTTGACCTAAAGATTTCTGCCATAAACATTCCGTCTTAATTTTTGGTAAATCCTCTGCAATCTTCAAAAGAGCAAGTACTTTTCAGTCATCTCAAATTTGATACTTCTTAAAATAATTATTTTTTGCTTCTTTTTGCTTCAGATAGCTTTTTTTATTATTAATAGAATTTGCTTAATACTTTAACATTCTTTTAGTTCTCTACTTCTTCGATGCTTGCTTATTTGCTAATATTTGAAATTGTATAATTGGCATTATAAAACATTCATCATTTTGTTTGGTACTATAATAATATGATGACATAACTAGCTAAGAACATCTGTGACAGACCGAGCTTTAATTTTATATTGCAGTTATGGTGGATGCGCCGGGAAGCAATGCACTCGTACATTTTGATGTGATTCATATTATCTGCATCGATTTTTAATTCAATAATTTTCAAACGTTCGTTCGAATGATTGATGCACACTTCGTGAAAGTTGCAACAATTCTTTCAAAATATTAATTTACATTTTTATGACCGCGAATAATAATTGTGGAGCATTGTGGGGTAATTAAAAACGGATATAAAGCCGTTGGAATGAAACACATATGTCCCTGCCAATTCGGACAAGTTTTGAATATGTAGATACAATTTCGGAACACATTGATGGAACGATCTAAATGATGCAGCGTGTTAGTGCACGCGTCTAAAATGAAAATCCATGCGCTCATTAAGTTTGCTTTATTAAGGATAGGAAGGTGATATTAGAATATATATTAATTAGCAGAAGCTGTCTCTAAATTGCGCCATGCTGCCTTTTATACAATATATTTTAATTGTAATTAAGGAAATTAAACAGGTTACCTTTAAGATAAAGATGTTAATTACGAGGTCGATAGGTTGAAAGGATCCGTCGGGAGCGTCAACACGAAAAAGGATGCGGGTCTACTCCCTGCTCCGCCCTTGTGTTACGTAATCACACCGTTCTCATTTAATAGAGCTATATTTGAGTGACCATAAAATGGGTTTTTTTGCAAATTCCAGTTTTTAGATTAGCCATAGTTATCGAGTGGGGGAGTACAGTAGTAAAACATGCGAGAGGCGTTGGAATCCGCTGTGGTGTGGCTATTCTCAACCACGCCTCCGCGGATCGAAATCACACCTGAGCAACAAACATTTCAGCGGTGGCGGTTATTTGTTTCGCGGCTTTCAGATTTCCTGGGATTTACTCGCCGCCCCGCGATAAATCCATAAAATAAATCCATCTATTTATCAGAAATATTATAGATCGCATAAAAAACGCCGAATTAGAATAACTGCTGAAAATTAAAATATTCAGGGGTAGATGTTGAGTTGGAGGTAATCTATCTCATGCCGAGGGGTCATCCGTTTGTAATAATGGGGTAAAGCACGAGCGGATTTAAGGGGAGGAATGAGACCTGAATATTTTATCTTGAATACATTATTTCTAGCGAATTTGAGAAAAATATGGTATTAGTAAGTATAACTCAGCTAGAGAGAAACATTTTTGGCCACAGGTGTAACTCGTACATCTACATTTCAGATTTCAATCCCCTACAGGTTTATATGCAAAAGAAAACAAAAGATCCATAAATATCATTTCAAAAATTATTTACCATCTTAAAAAATATTTACCTCGATAATTAATACTTTCAAATTGGATAATATATGTTCATATTTTCTTTGTTCAAATATTTTTCCCACAAGTCATGTGTGATTTTGCTTTCATTTAAACTTTCTTGGTAACTTTTCTTCAATCCTTCAACTTTCTTGCATATTCACAAATGAAAAGATAAAAGAAAAAAGCAAAAGAGAGAAAAATGAAGTAAAAACTATTGTTCTTTTCCTATTTTTTTTTCTTTCTCCTAAATATTCTATATTTTTGTTCTTTGTATTCCTAGTCTAAGATATGATGTGTGTATTTATTTTTGTTGCTTTAATTTAGAACCTGTGAATTATCGAAATGTGGCAGATGGATCCTAATTAAAACCTTCGACAAAATGAATTTCTCAATATCTGCTAAGTAGGTACCTACTAAAAAATTGTAAGTGAGAATTCAATAATATAATTGTATTTGTGTTATTGTGGACGTGAGTTATTATTGTACGCAGATACGATGGGAGTTTAAAATTTAAGATTTTTGGACTTACAAAGAACAAATGATAAAGCTCGCATTTTATTAGCAATATTAGTTACATAAAATATGGTATTGCTGTCACGCAGAAAAAAAAAACACGCTATGAGGTAGTATAATAAAACTGTGGTCCATGCACCCTCCACTTTTCTATTCTAAGCGTTTGTTATCTAAGTTCCATCAATCACAACAAATTTTAATATCGCGAGAACATATTATGAGGCAGTAAATTGTACACAATACTGTGACAGCTTGTCGTTTTTCAGTCTCTCGGACAGACCTATAGAAATTCCCTCGACAAAAAATAAATAAAAAGGCACAGTTAATCGCCTGAAAATTAATTCAAATCCTGAGATCGATAACACGTCCTTAAGACAAATGATCAGAAGATGCATTTGAATAAATTCTACCTAGTAATACAGTTTTAGGGAATTATTTAGAGTAAACTAGGTGCGGCGAAAGAAAGTCCCCTAACCGCTTTCATAAGCCCTTTAAATCATTGACATTTATTTAGGAAAGAGACATTTTATTGCGCCGTGGTTAGTCCAGACCGCAACGGAAATATACCTTCCACTGGCCTGTCACCAGCAGCAGCTAATATTTGGAGACATAAATTTACAAAACATTGCAGAAATGAGTGAAATGAAATGATACTGAAAGGGCGAAAGATGACTAGGGGTTATAAATATATTACGGCGATAACATTTGTAAAACGAACCTTTTATTTGAACCTAGGATATTGTGCTTTTCTATATTTATCATCGCTTTGGAATCTTCATTATTGCCATGTTATTATTTTTATTATTATTATTATTATTATTACTTCTATTACTCACTATTACCTATTTCATTGCTTTCCATTCGATTAAAAAAATCACCCAAACAAATTGCTACTACGCTACTCTTTCTTTATTTCACGTCTACTTTTCTCTAACGAAAATAAAATTTAAAAAAATTTAAAATGGAATTGTTTAGGTAATCCCAAAAATTTATTAAGAAACATATTTATAAATAATTACCACCCAATGCTTCACCAACTGATGTACACCCCCTGCTCATAAAATTCTTGCATTTGCTGATTGAAAACGTTAGCAACATGAGGTCGAGCATTATTCTGAATCAGAATGAAAGAACTTAAAATCTTCAGTAAGAGGTTTCGTCTTATAGTTTGATGAAGCTTGTAATGCTTGCATTTAAATGTGAATCAGAAATAAAGGGAAATTTATTTGTTTCAAATTGTAAAAAGAAGTGTCGGTGTAGATTAACGACTCCATATAAAAATTCGTACATACATATACACTTTTTAAACTATTCTTATTTTAATGTAGTTACAATTTCAACTAATAATAAGCAACAAAGATAGTAAATTTTCTGAAACATAATGTCGTCTTTGTTTAATTACAAATTTTGATAAATTTAGATACCATGAACTTATACCTGTAAATGAATTGTTCCTGGGCGATTTCTGATACTGTAAAAGTGCAGATTCTGACCAGAGGCCCAAAATTTTCTTTTAATCTAATTGAAGAGAAATTATTAGTCATCAGGATTAACAAGGTAAGAGAAATATTTGTACATTATTACCTTTTTATGATTTAAAATACATTAAATTTAGTCTAAATTTTAAATTGTACGATTGTTGGTCAAAAAATTTTGACAATCATACCGGCCTAAAACTGTTTCGCGAATGTTTGTATTTTATATACTACAGCTTCCCTTCGATCTGCAACACTTACAGGTTAAATGCTTCAAATAACTATTTATTACTAAAATTTAATGTAAAAGAGTTTAATTCAAAAAGCCGACATTTATTGATCCAGACTTTCTCTTAAGAATAGTATTTTTAAATACAAATAATGTTAGTTCAATGCTGCTATGCTGCTGTACATAATATATAAATGTAGAAAGCAATAATATTGACAAATTACTCTACAAGATATCAATATAGCAAACGATCAATAAAAATTGATAACCGCAGCTATAAAAATGATTAATAATATTGTGATCGGTTCCCTATATTTCTAACCAAAATAAGAACTAATTGCTACGAATACAGGGATAAAATAGGGGAAGAATTTTTGACCGTGTACTAATGAATATGCCCGTAAGCATTTAAACCCTCCAGGACAAACTAAGCATAGCTTTACCAAAGATTAAAAGCATTAACTCACGCCCCGTTGCCTTCAGAAATGATACAATCTTATAATACGAAGCGAAAAAAAAAAGGTAAAAGAGACAGTCACGTTTTTAATCGATCAATCAAAACTTCTTATTAATTGGAAAGTAAGTTGCCCATATTTGTAAATTTCTAACAAGGAGTGCGCTGCTTAATTAAATAATTAAGGCGCAAGGTATACACCAATGAACATAAATTGTTGACAATTATACCTTTAAAGAGGGGATTAAATTTAAAATAGCTGCAGGACAGTCGGAGTGTTTGCATCCTCCCCTATTTTAATCTAATCAAAATCAGTGAAGTTACTTTTCATTTACTTTTAACTCGTAACGTTTATGGGTTCCCTTAACTTTTTTAAACTCAGAATGGGGATACTTTTAATTACACACTCTTCAAGTGTTAAAGAGAAAAATATTTAATTTTGCAGAAATATATCTTTTAAGATCATTATAATTAATTAAAATGAGGTAAAAATATTCAAAGAAAACACATTCATAAATTATAATAAAGCGTTAATTAATCATTCAATCTTTTGAAACGATAAATAAAACTGATTTATGGAATTACTAAGAAGCGGAAAAGAAAAAAGAAATGTAAAAAGACCTATACTCGACTTTCGAAACAGTCGAATTTCAAAAGAACTTAAAATTCTGAGGACCGAAAAATTGAAATAAATTTCTTATTGTTAATATTTTACTTAAATTTGACGAATTTAAAATGAATTACATGTATTTGTTTTTTGAGTTGAAATTATTTTGTAGGTATGAACACCCTATGTATATTCATTATTAAATGGGGATGATATTATTAGAAAATAATTGTTGCATCGTGTTTGTGCGAGTGTAAAAATATGGGCGAGCTTTCCATAATGCACATGATGCATTCTAATTTCTGATTCAACGAGCCGCAATTTAATTCGATTTTCATTTTGAACTCCCCGAGTTATAATTTTAATAAAAATGGCTGCAATGCAGAAGTTTTTTTTGCGTTTGTGTGGCGGGAGTAGAGGTACTAATGAAATATTAGAGAGAATAAATAGATAAAATACGGGATGATAGAAAGGGTGATTTGTGAGTAATAATACTTGCACATAATGGGATGAAATTGAAATGTATGAATGAGAAATGAGTTTAATTAAATCTGTACAAATATATTAGTGTTATTAATATAATAATATTTGTTATTATTTAAATGTACGTGAGCGATATTAATACTTGTATACATAGTAATAAATTTGGTTGGTTGTTATATTGTAAATAGTTGCTTGTAATGAGTTCTCCCTAATAATATGATCGGATGAAAAAGAGGGGTTGCAAATGGAACATATTTTATCTGGTTGATATTGTTGTAAGTTTAAAAAGGGGGAGGGTATTTAATAGGAGTGTGTAAATAAGATCGTCGTTAATTTATAAGAGGATTTTTGTATAAATGTTTTGTTGGTAGTGACGCGATAAAAACAGGTAATTTTGTTGAAATGTTTACAGAGTTATTAAAGTGTAAAAGATGGGGGTGAGCGTGCGCAAAAATCTTCTCTCTCTTAATAAGAGGACGCAAAGAGTTAAAGTCTTTGTAAGAGAACTGGCCACGTGATGGAAAGGCGCGCGGGCGTCGGCAATGAGGCGTCTTTGCCACCCTCGGAGCTTGGATGCGACGAAACCGAGGCCGGCGTCGACTCCGGCGTCTTTTTCAAGCTCCGCCTTGCTACCGCCTTCCTGGTTAGGCTAACAAGTGATATTCTACACACATTGTACAAAACAGAACATCCGATAGTCCCGATGCGCTGATAACATTTTAAAATATAGCCGCATTCCAGGCGACCCTCTCTTTGTACTTTTAAATTTAAACTATCTCGTTTTCTTTCCAGTCTAGCTGAAAATCTAAATAGCGGCTTTAGAAACCTTTGCCTTCTCTATCGTGTGCATTCAAATAACATCAAATTAAATCTCGCATACATGCATTACGTTACGTTTCGCAAACGCTTTTATCTTCTCTTTTGCCTAACATCCCCCCTCTCCCCACCCCTTAGTATTTCTAGACCAAACTAGAGCAAGGAGCTAAACAATGTATGTAATATGCATGAAAGATGGTATAAGAGCGGTGCGCCTAATAAAAAAAATGTAATACGAGGTGCGGTGGAGGATATGGGATCCTATTAGATTATAATGGGCTAAAAAAGTACCCCCTAAAACCCCTATTACAGCGGGTGCATAAGATATGCAAAGGAGCTGTTTGTTTATAAGGCTACACATATGTAGCCATCTGTCAGGAGCGACTGTTATCGGGCCACTTTGCAGCAAATTGCCACGATCCATACCAATCTCCGCGAGAGGGATGTACTTACGAAGGGTGACTGTGGTTAAACGGAGATAGCTGGGGATATCGTCAACTCGCGAACCAATGTGAAATTGCTTCCGCGGGCGATACTCGGCAAAGCTTATTTAAGTTCAAGGGGTTACACTTCCCTTTCTTTTATATCATCGCGGCAAATAAGAAATTTAACACCTACTGATTTATAACACCGCAACACACATCCCTCAGATTTTATCTTTTACATAACAAAACATCCAGAAAAAAATTTCAATCGTTACACGCACGCCACACTATTCCCCAATAGAAATTTCTACTTATTACTAACAATACTCATTTCATACACCAGGGTCAACTGTCAGAATCTGTACATATTTGAATCCGTCTCCCCTGCAAAAACACCCTACATATCACCCGACAACTTGAAATAATCTGTTATTGTAACGTGTAGCTCCCATTGTAAAAAATGTATGCATTTCCGGATTATCATTTTCATAATATGGATTATAAATACTGTGCATTACAAGTGCACACAATGCGTTATTTACATTTATTAAAAAGTCAAATATTTTACATGGCGGAAAAAATTCGCGCCGTCGTGAAATAAATAAATAAAAATAGAAAATTGAAAAAAAAAAAATAATGCAAATCGTATAAAAGAGATGGAAACACTTCAATAAACCAGACGCTTTTTATGAAGGGTTAAATTTCGTTCGAATATTTTAAACCGCACTAATAGAAATAAATGAATTTTAAACGTGATATCTTGTTTCAAAGGGGATTCAACCATTTATAACACTTTATGGAATGAATCCAATTAATTAAACACAAAATAACACTCAGAATTGACATTATGGAATTACAAAAGTACCCTAATACTTATACTTATTGATTTAAATAACAACACTTTTAAAACGTAAATTTCCTTTCTCAATTTTGCAGAAATATAAAATTAATTTTCTTAAATAGAAAAAGCAATAATTTGAGTTAGGTAAATAATCGAAGAAATTTTGTTCTTTGGGTAAAATACATTTATAAGGTTTAGATTTTCCACAACTTGGACATTTATTATTATTAATCCACATTAACCGAAATATAAAGTTCGAAAAACACCAAGGTCTAATTAATTATTTTTAATTAATAAATAATAAAATAGAAGACATTTTTCCTTCATTCATCAGACTGAATAAACAAATTTTATTTGTATTACTTGTACATTCAGTTTGCTATTGTGTGTTACGTATAAAAATTAATTTGCATTCGTAATGAAATTAACTGCACGTTGAAAATGAATCAAAATTAAATTGTTTGGGCAAACTAATATTTTTATTTTATTTTCAACAATAAAAAATGCGGAGTTGCTGGGAACGTGTTGTTTAGTTTAATGTGTGATTGTTGCTCGTAGAAGTAAAATTGTATCGATTCATCTCTACAACTGTCCTTCACTTAGGTGATTGGGAACGCGCCGATTTGGAGAGTTTATAAATCTTACGAGTTGTATTACACTAATTGGCGGTGTGTAATTAGAGGAAGTAACTGTAATTTCGGAAGTGAATATAATCACAGGTATTAATGAATGTAGTGATTTAGTAGTGTAAATTGAAGATAAATTGGTAAATTATGTAGCAATGTTGAGTGTGTAGAGTGGTTGACGAGAGGGTGAAAAGCGTTGGTAGGCGTCAAAACAGTCAGTTGAGTAGCTTACGATGCGTTAATGCATTTTCATTATTTGATTAGGCGACCCCGCACTGACGACCGTTCAGTTTCTCCGTGTCTATGTCCCGTTCTAGTATTTGAGTGACCAGTTCCGGTTCGTTGCTCGTCATCACCGAGGGAGTTGAACGTTTAGTTTTTATAGAGGCATTTAGCGAGATCACATTCCGAACATATTCGCAATTGTGTCTCCGTCACAAATCGCGCTACAATTATTAAGGTATTTATTGCCTGAGACATTACAATAGTTAAGACCACAATTCAAAATAAAGATCGGCATTTGCAGCGGCTTACCTCTGTCTAGCCATAAATCTGTGTTGATTGCTGTTGGGTTTATGTTTTATTTTTTCGAGTCGCAACCGCTACTCACTTTTATATCACTTATTTATCTCTTTGATTGCCTCTTACTGCCATCTAACTCACACGTGCGTTGATAGTAAAGACTTGAATAGGAAGGTGCTAACTGCTTGTACGCGGCTGTCTTTTACTAGATCCGCGCTGGATAATATCGTTAACATGATATGAGCAAAGCCTCTTATGTCGGGATTTAGGAAAGAGGAGTAAAGAAGATTGGTAGCAAAGTGGAGAAACGAAGAAGGGCGCGCGCGAGTTTTTATGGGAGCGATAAAATTAATCGTTATAAAGAAATTGCAATTGATAATTTGAGAGAGGCGGTAGGTTTAGTTAAAGTGGTGGCTAGTTAAAGCGCTTAGAACGGAGTAAAGACAGAATTCCGCTATAAAAGTAATAGGCATGTTAACGTGGCTACGTCTAGGAAATTACCATATATTAGTTGTAGTAGGGCGCGACACTTGAATTGGGGGAGAAATCCGCACGGCAGGTATTCCATTAGACATCGGCCTTCCGCCTTCTGCCTTCCTATCCCGGCTTCTTTATCGTATTTTTAAATTGTTGCTCTTCCTCACTTATCTTGTTAATTGCTCGTCCAGTGAATCTTTTGCAGTTTTACGTTTGCGACGGATCAGGGTGAAATTGTGAATGACGTGTAAGAGTAGGTGTAGGGTTTCAGGGGATCGAGGATGACGATCTCACCACCTAGAGCGAGCGCCGCAGATATTTCGCGAGTCTGCTTTGAGCCTCACCTTTTGATAGTTCACGCGAAGTGATCCGACTAGGGCCGATGGTGTAAAGGAAAGGGAAAAGCCGCCGTAAAAAGTCTGATACTAACATAATTAAAGTACAAGCAGTGTAATGTTACTTAATTAAATTCCCTTCTTTGGGCAGACGACAGAGCGAGTGCCACACGGCTGCGGGACGATATGAACTTTTTCCACCCAATGAACATTAAAACTCTGCATTTAATTTCATCAGAGATCTAAGTGAAGATTCTTGACTATCAAAAGAGAGACAGTCGGCGCTCGTTTTGCGTTGAGTTTTCTCAGATTGCGGGAGTTATGCCATCGATCAGATGGACACTTACCCGGTTATCTCTTTCAATGAGCAAATAAAAACATGAAAATGAGATAAAGAAGGCACTAAATATAATGGAGTTGGGATACGAGAAGGTCGATTCTGCTTAAAAAATCTTTACAATAGAGGGCGCGAGAGATAAGCATTGAAGCTGGCGCTGTGTTTGTGTTTTGTATAATTACCGTGGTCGAAGAGAAAGCTGCTTTTAGCGATGGCGTGAGCCGCTGATTGAAGTCCTGGCAAACTGAACGCATAAGCTCCATTCGCAAAACTGCTACCAAAAAGCGGGAGCACTATAACAAAGGATCAATTCTGTAATATTATGACACACACACACACATTTTAGCTTTATGCACATGCGAAAGTACAACCTCAACCTCCAATCTATCGTTTATCCTCTAGACCTGTCTAACGCTTGTTTTACACTTATCATCAATACAAAATCATAATACATTGTTTGCTTTTTTATAAATTAGCATTAAGCTTCATAAATATTATACAACATACACATATACACAATTATATAAATTTCAAACTGCTACTTAATATTTTTCACAAATGTACAAAAAGTAATATTATGAAATCAAAATTCTTGGGTTTGTTGTTTGTTAATTGAATCATCTGTTTACAGTAATTACAGCATCTACAATTGTAAGTATAGTTTTCCAATTGTCATGTTATTTTGTACAATTTCTAAGTCTCGAGTAGAAAAATCTTTTATTAAATTTATTAAATTTATTAAATATACCAAAAGAGAAAAATTGAGCACATTTAAATGTAAAAAATATCTGATGTAAGGATTGTTTAGCAGCTATTCCTCACGTTTTCTTTCCACCCGCCCAATTTTTTTATAATTCTTATATAACACAAGGACGCATCACCAATTTTTAATATTCTTTGTCGGCTATTAAAATGAGGAGGTCGTCTTAAGATATATTTTTTATTTAATCTCGACGAGGTTCAGTGTAACCATGAAGTATCATCGCATTTACAACAGCGAATGCACTGTTGCTTCTCCGACGACAAATCACACAATTCCATATTATAAATCAATTAAACGTTCCGACCACGGCCATATACCAAGCATGGATCTTAAACCCGAACGATTCTGCCAGTATGTAAAACAAGC